>ML833431.1:67483-78665 GCA_009831015.1 Picea engelmannii
TTTCAAGGAACTTGATAATAATAGAGTCAGTGGCTTGCCTGCTTGGTACTACTTCGATCCATTTAGTAAAGTAATCGGTGGCAGTGAGAATCCACCTGTGCTGGCCTGAAGAAGGGGGGTGTATTTCTCCAATGAAGTCCAGTCCCCATTGTTGGAAAGGGGCCTCAACTGAGATCGGTTTCAGAGGTAGAGGAAGGAGTTTCCTTTTGCCTTCAAACAATTGACATTGGTGACATGCTGTTACCTTTTGATGCACATCGACGAACAGGGTGGGCCAATAAAATCCATCTCTGAGTATTTTGTTGGATGTGACCTTCCAATTCATATGGCCACCACATTCTCCTGCATGAAACTCTTGTAACACTTTATCAGCTTCATCTTTCAATAAACAGTTTAACAAAATTCCTCCAGGATCTTTCCAATACAAATTTCCTTCTAGAATACATAATTTTAAGGCTTTCAACTTTAAAAATCTAGCTTTAGTCTTAGTCAAACCAGGGGGAGCTTGTAGATTTTTCAAAACGAATATAAGGTCCACGTACCATGGAGAGTTGAGAAATACCTCTCTCACGTTTGGAGTCGCCATCTCGCCCTATTCATCTGCCACATCTAGAAAATTAATGTCAAGAGCATGGAAGTTAGATTCAACCATTAATTTAGCAAGGCCTTGACCTTTGATTAGTTTCGTGGGCTTAATCTCTATATCGTATTCTAAAATGACAGCAATCCATTTTCCCCTTCTTCCATATGGATTTTCCTGTGTCAAAATGTCCTTAACTACTGCATTCAGAACATAAGCTATGGTGTGGGAATGAAGAATGTAGACCCTAAAGTCTTTTATAGCTTTAACTAAGGCAAAAGCCCGTTTCTCCATTATCTTATAGTTCAGAGCAACGTCCCTTAACGCTTTGCTAAAGAAAGCTATGGGTTGTTCATGCCCTTCATTGTTCTTTTGCAGTAACACCGCTGCTATAGTATGTTCGGAAGCGAAAGAAAAGAGATAGAAATCTTTAGTAAAATCGGGACTGATCAAAACAGGGGCTTCTGTGAGCACTCGTTTGACTTGTTCGAAAGACTGTTTGGACTCGGAGTCCCATTTTATTTTTACATCCTTTTTAAGCATGTTTGCAATGTTTCTGAGGAGTTCTGCCAGATTGGGAATGAATCTTCATAGAAAGTTAATTCTTCCGATAAAAGACTGTAGTTCTTTGAGGTTTCTTGGGTGTTCTAATTTTTGTATGGCCTCGATTCTGCTGGGGTCTATTTTGATTCCATCTTTGGAGATGATGTGTCCCAGCAGTTTCCCTTCCTCTAACCCGAAAAGACTCTTCTTAGGATTTAAAGAAATCCCAAACCTTCTACATTTCTCGAAGACTCGTCTGAGGTGTCTCAGGTGCTCGTCCTCAGATCGGGAAAAAACAGTTACATCATCTAAATAGACGACAATAAACTTACCCGATTCTTCAACAAAGGCGATATCCATCGCTCTCTGGAATGTGGCTCCTAGATTCATCAGACCAAAAGGCATTTTCACATACATGAAAGTGCCCCAAGGCGTAGTGAACGCAGTTTTGTCTTGGTCATCCGGGTGAACTAGGACCTGATTGTAACCCGAGAAACCATCCAGCAAAGAAATTCTACTGGATCCGACCACCCTTTGAAGGATGTGGTCCATTTTCGGCAAAGGGTAATTGTCCTTCAGGGAAACCTTATTCATATTTCAGAAATCTATGCAGAGTCTGATTTCCCCGGTTTTCTTAAGTGTAGGGACCAAATTAGAGACCCATTTGGAAAAGCGCAATGGAACTATGATTTTGGCATCGTACATTTTTTTGATTTCCTTTTCTATCAGATGGAGCACTTGGGATTTATCCTCCTAAGTTTCTGCCTAAACGGTTTTTGATCTTCTTTTATTGGAATCCTGTGTTGTATGATGCTGGTATCATAGGCTTTCAAATATTCATAGCCCCAGGCAAAGACATCCGAATATTCTTTGAACAACTCAATGTATTTGAGTTTTTGCTCTGGGGGTAATGATTTAGACAGTTTGACTATCCTAGGTTTCTCTTCAGTCCCTATATTACAGTCTTGTACCTCTTGTCCATGGGCTTCGATTTTCGGTTTTTTGGCTACGTCGTTAAAGTCAAACAAGTCCTCTAAAGGAACTAGACCTCTAGGCAAAACATTGCTTTTCAACTGTAAAACATCAGTGTCCATTTTGTCATCGCCTAATTCTCCTGAATCTACGGTATTTACACTATCAATTTCAAAATCAGAACTATTTACATTTTCATCTTCGTTCTCTAAATCTATATTTGTACATTCAAAATTGTTTTTACACTGCAGAAAGTCTTCGATTTGATCATCATTACCAAACACTTTCCAGTACCTGATATTGTCGGGAACGGTTGGTCTACATTTCACCTCAACAGTGTATGGGCGAGTGGGGCGGAAAGGAATCTTACAGGTGGATGCTGACGTAGCCAATCCGTCCGCTAGAATGTTTTTTCCCCTCGGCATTACCTGCAAGTCAACTTCAGTAAAACATCTCAAGGCATCAAGAACGACATTCCTATAATCTCTAAGACGTGGGTTTTTCGCAGCCTACTCACCTTTGATTTGCTTGATTATCAATTCAGAGTCACCTCTTACCATTATCTGTTTAGCACCAACTTTTTTCAAAAGCTTCAGACCGAGCATCAAGGCTTCATACTCAACAATATTGTTAGTGCATTGAAAATTTAATTTGTAAGAATGGTTTTCTGAATACCTGTTTCTATGATTATGTAGCCAGACTCTTGCTCCAGCTCTTTCTTTGCTCACAGCTCCATCAAAGTCCATGCTCCAGAAATCTGCGGGTAACTCTTCAGTTATCACGTTCTTCATCCTTGCTACCTCAATGATTTCTTGGCCTTCGTCCTGGCTAGATGTATCTTCTGCCAGCTGAGTATCTTTCTCTCCCGTGTCACCATCATTGTACAAGATGAAAGAATCCAGATCGGAATGTGCAGAGTAAAGGGGATAGTTGTGTGGTTTCTCTTGGCTACTGACCATGTACTTCATCAATGTTTCTCTGTATAGCCTTCTTTGTTGTCCGAAGACTGGGATAGTGGCATAAGACATATCTAGCTGCAGGGTACCCCTAAACTTAGCTCCCCAAGACCGGGACAACAACATTCCATACTTCGGAGGGATGTCTGCAACTACCACATCCATGACCATGCTCTTTGCAGGAATCTGGACAAGGGTGATACACAGGTCCTTGATCAAACCAATGCATCTAACCTTATTGGAATCAAACGAATGTAGATCCTTATAAGGTCTAGTGACCTCCAATCCCAGTTTCTCCATCACTGCTTTCGTCATCAGATTATGGGAAGCACCTAAATCTAGCATAGCATTATGGAGGATCAGATCATGTATGTTTAGACTGATGTAAAAAGGAGCGACTTCACCGGTATCATCTCGACCATCTACTTCAGGTCCGAAAAGAAGCTCGGGTTGATCATCAGTAAGGTTCACAGTGTCTGAATGATTTGTTGATCCAATGGTTAAGGCCTTTGTGCCTATGTCAGGTTCAATGGTCAGTGCTTTAATTACCTGTGAATGATAAACGTCTTTGTTCATCAACTCAAAAAGTGGGATGGGAATTTTTACTTTGGCCAATTCTCCCTCAAGGCTGAAAGGTGTTGGAGCTCTACCTTGGCTCATCAATTATGGTTTGTCCACCATATCCTTCTGTCCATAAGTGCTTGGTGTATTAATAGGTGAAACCTCAGGTTGCGATGGCCTTTTCAGAATAGTAATGTTTTTCTTCATGGGAGTGTCGGTAGTGCTCTTCTCAAGAATTTTCTCGGCAGCTGGTTCAGAGGCCTTCTTGGTTTTGACTACCTTCTTTGTTTCAATTGTTTTTTTTTGGAGAAATCCCTTCTGTCCTTTTACTCCGCAGATTATACTGTCGGTGTACCTCCAAAATGGCATTTTCAAATGCCTACTGTTCTGCATCTTCAGCTTCTTCGCTTACCTTTGTTTGATTGAGAAGAAAAATCTCTTTCTCTTCTTGGGTGAGGAAAATAGCTCTATTGTCGTGAATGCCCATGAGGTTTATATGGGTATCTTCTATCTCTTCGATTACTTCCTCCCCTTTGTCAGCATAATTTTCTTGCAGGGGAGGTCTGATCTGTTGATCTTGACCCCTCTGCTCTCTTTGATCCCTAGGATCTCTCTGTCTGATTTGAGGAGGGTTTCTCCTGAAGTTAGGATTCCGGACTTGAGGAGATGGTGATTCATTTCTCGAAGGATTTCTATCTGACACAGTGAGTCTATCCATCATTCTTTCCACTGCTCTGGCCAAAGAATCCAATTTGGAATCGAAGTTTGATGTGGAAGGCTCTTCTTTAATGGTTACCCTCCTCTCTGACCTCTGTCATGCTCTTTTCGCCAACAAATTGGCCTCCACACTTATAACACTTTTCTGCATGTCCTCCAGGGTGGTAGAATTTCTTTCTCTTAGTTGGTAAGACATGTCGGCATCAAATCCATCAGGAAATTTAATCAATGCCAGACCCTGTGGAGGTTTGATTTCGGTCAGGATTGCATTGTAGAGGTTATTGAAACGGATGCAGTAATCTTGTACCGTCTCACCTTGATTTCTTCTTATGTTCTCGTATTCTGAAAATATTTGGAGAGGGTTTTTCTTTACCTCCCATCTGTCGAGAAAACTCCTTTGAAATGCGACAAGTTCAAGGACTGAGGCAGCTGGTAAATATTTGTACCATTTCTTGACGTCACTTGTCAAACTTTGGGCAAACAATCTCATTTGAACGTCAGCCTCGTCAACTTCTTGCAAGTCAAAATAATCATTCATTTTGTCAACATGTTGTTGGGCATTTAACGGTCCTGTTGCATCGAACTGTGGAAGTCTTGTTTGATAGTCTTGGGGCATGGCATGTAGCGGCGCAGCCAACACCAAAGGAGCATATCGAGCTGCCATGATGGGTGGAGGAGGTGGGGTGACAACCTGGATGATCGGCGAGGTAGCGACTGAAGACGAGGACGAGGAGGGACTGGATAGTACTAAGGGGTGACTTGTGGTTTAGTCGTGGGAGACAGAACTTCGGGGGTTCGAGGTTGCAAAATAGTTAGGTCAAAGATGATTCCAATCACAAAACTGTCGGACCGTGTTCTAACCAGGCTTTGCTGTGGAAAGGTATTGAGATCAGGGTTTTGAGAGATAACAGGTTTCCCTGAAAAGGACAGGGACTTATGAAGGGGAATATGACTCACTGAACCTTCAGCTAAGGTCTTTTTCCTGAGCAACTTTTCGGGGTTATTTGTCACTATCGCGGGTTCTGGGTCAGGATGAGATCGAGTATGAACTTTCTTGGGAGCCAAAATTCTTTTTAGTTTTTTTTATATATATATAGTTTTTAGTTTTATGTTTTGTGAGTCCGAAAATAATATGTACAAAGTTTAATCAACCTCTAAACAATACTTTCTTCTCAAATTTGAACTTTATTTTTAGGGAAAAGAAAACGTGAAATTATCAATTTTTAGTTCTTTCCCCAGTGGAGTCGCCACTATGTTAGCACTTGGTAAATTTCCTAGAGGTTGAAACAGAAGAAATCTACAAAGGTAACTTTATCCAACCACTTTTGAAGTTGGGATCCAGCCCTTCCAACTTCAGAGAGGGATCTCTCTATATGGTTTAGCTATGTTTCCAATTTTAGATATTAGGCTAGGTAAAGAAATAGGTAGGTTTTGTTGTCAAAGTATTTTTTGAATTGGTTGAGACAGTCTACACATCCATTAGGCTATGGGGTCTGTGTCTTAATAAATATGAAATACAACCAGAAACATGAAGGAAGACTTCCACAGGGCGAGATAATATACTCACTGGATCTTTTAGTAGCTTAGATGATGGACAGAAGAAAAGATGAGAAAGATAATTTCAACTAAGAAGTAGTTAAGAATTTCTTAATTGAAAACACCAGAAGATAAACACTAAAATCTTTCGAGTCAGAAACAGGGTATCCAAGATAAATCCTGCAACATTCGTTACTCTTAAAGATTAGTTTCAGAAAACAATATGATCACAAAGAAAGAATAACATTCAACTTAGAGAATAAACATCACCAGTGAATACATGCAAGAATCCTGTAAAAGTGCCTCCTTTTTATTAATGGTGGATCTCTTCAAAAATGTTACAGTCTGATAGCGTCAGGGTGTGAAGATMAACAACCACCAATACTTCGAAAGGTGAAGTATTTATAACTCAAATTACAAACGTTCCTGTCATAAATGATCAGGACGTGCTAATTCTATTTTTAGCCTAACTAATTTAACAAATCTCCTAAATCTAGGAACTGCTTGATGACTTGGTGTAACTGCACGCTGATTTCTGGGTAGACCGTTGATGAAGCCTTTTGCACGACCTCATATGACTAGAAAGGTGACTGGACCTGGACAGCCCATCTGCTAATCGAGCAGATCGCAGAGTTCCTCCCATCTGAGATGACTAGGCACAGTGACTTTGAGCAGTCTTCGATACACTTCGTCCATTTCTGTATACTTGGAGAATGTAGGCTTGGTGAGGAATATGTATCGAATCTCATGCTGGATACTAATGTCCCACTGAAGGGAATCCAAGAATGATTTGTCGGTAATGCTCCCTTGTATGCCAACAAACTTTGAACTGTCCTTAGACACCTCAGCCAATCTCTTCTTGTAATCCATAAGTGTCATCAGTTTATCATTAATAACCTTCAGACCAGGTAGACCTTTCTTTTGGAGAGCCTCAATCTTATTGAAGAACCTTTGTACCCCCTGGTCCATGATCTGAACCTTTTCTTCCAGTTGAATCATTAATCCTCTCTTGGTCAAAACTCTTTTGACCTCAAGGATGGTCTCTGTTCTGTCTTCGATATTCAACTCTTCTAGCTCTTCTCTGGTCTTAGAATTGAGGAACTTGATGATATCATTTGCCTGTGTTGGCGTCTCCCCCAATTCTACTTCGATCTTCTGAATAGCCTCTTTTCTCCTATGGACCAACTCATTCTTCTCAAACATGATTTGGATCATGGGCCATATCTCATTTATGGACTTTGTGATGTCTGTCCATACATTCTCTTTGACCTCAACCAAAGTCTTCCCTGCCACTGTTTGCTTTCGGAGCTGCTGTAACTCCTGCTTGAGCTATTTTGTTACCTACTTTTACTTGGAGAGACGGGTCTGGAAGGAAGTTTTGAGTTCCTGGAGGTTCTCAAATTCCTTTTTAAGCCTGCTGATCTCTGTCTCCTATAGGTTCATCTTTTCCATGGATTTGGTGAGCTCGATTGTCCTCTCTTGTGATGTCAATGGGGTTGCGGATGGGACTGTTGTCACTGTTGTTGTGCTTGCTCCTGAAATCGGAATGGCACTCAATGGAATGACTTCCATTGGCTTCATCTGCTCCTTCTCTTTTAATAATCTCTCCATATCAGCTTCCATTTCTTTGAGCTGTGCGTTCTGCTCCATGAGCAGCTTGAGCATTTTATCCTTCTCGCCTTCTTTCTCTGCTATCTCCTTCGCCTGCGAGTCCTCTATGGGTGGGAGATTCAATTGTTTCCTCAAGAAGGCGATTTCTACATTCTTTTTCTTTATCATCTCTTCTACAACTTTGATGTTCGAAGGATCATAGCTGATCTTGAGGACCAGCTCATCCAAAGTCTTGATTCTACTGTCCTTCGCAAAGGATGATATCTTCTCCAGCTTGAGTTGTGTCTGAGCATTGTTCAGTGATACCTGTAATTTTGTTGCAGAATTGGAAGCATGTGCCAACGTATGGAACACCATTTCCCCTGTCTATTTGTGCAGATCCATCTGATCTGTTGGGTGCACGTCCTTCATCTGGAATTAAAAGGTGTCCCTCTTGTAGTCTGTGATCACTTTGGGGTCTGGTACCTGCACCTGGAGGAAGGCCATGTGCATCCTGCCCTTTTCTGTGTCAAATGAAGACAACAGCCTATGCTGCGCAGTTGACGTCTGTGTCCGAAACTGAGTGTAAGTACTACTGGTAAGGGTCTGGTTCTTTTTCTTGATCAGCTCGTACTTCTCGAAAATGCTCAACTTGGGCCCACTCTTGCTTGGCTGAGTGTCTGATGGGGAGTCTGTGGATTTCTTCGGTAATGCAGGGATAATGTCCTTATAGAGGCTCGAATCGAAGGGTGGAATAACAGACTTAGTCACTGTGGTAGGCGAGGATTCTTGTTCTCCAGTCGGACCAGGAACTGAAATTGTCTTGGGCCTCTTAGTGTGCAACTGGAACTCTTCGGATGATACCTCCGTGACAGGTAGAGATAACTCTTTTTGAGGCCTTTTTTCCTTAGGGACTTGTGGCGTGGTCGCTGGAGGCACAGTGGTCAGGGGGACCTTCTGTTCCACTTTGACCAAGGTGTTAGGCACCCACACTGTCTGATTGGCGAATTTCTCAATTTCAGGCTTGGACGTATGAACATACGGGATGTTCTTGTTTTTCACCTGCATTTTTTAGATGATCCCGCAAGGATCATAATGCCATGGGAAGCTTAAGAAAAAGTTCATCTCTCTCAGAATTCGGTCCGCTTCTTCTCCGACGCCACAACTGTTGCAGATGAAGGAGCCAATCTGCCCCTTGATTCTAAGCTGCTGCTTTTTCTTCAAGGATAAAAAATGGATGTCATCTGAATTCATGACCTGTCTTATATACTCTAATGCAAAGATTCTTACCAGCACATACTTGGGTAGCTTGTAGGGTGCCAACTCGCACCCGAATACTCTGATCTCGTTGTGGTTTTGATACAGGTACCAATCCCCGGTCTTTGTGTTGTCCGAGAGATGCAGGATTCTCTGGACTTCGTCGTTTATTCGAGGCTCGGGCCTGCCACTCAACATGCTTACCACAGGTTGGTAGAACAGATTGATGAATGCCTTGAAGCTATACTCTATGGAGTTATGCTTCAGCAAAGAGGTCCATGTTGTGACTGCCTGAGGCCTTCCATCTGCGTCCATCTTCTGCATGGAAAAACTAAATTTATCTGCTTGAAAGAAAACAAACATGTAGGCCAGTATGGATGAGTATCTGAACATGCCTTCCGTGCCAAAATTCATGAATTGTTCATGAATATTTTCTGCTAAGAAGGTGCTGAAATCAAACTGGGTGGTGGGCTTTTCATCAGTGGAGAAAATGGATAGAAAACCCAGGATGGGCTCATCTACCCACTGGTCGGAATAGTACCCTAGCAAAGCACAAAGGAAAGAAATGACCTGGTTTCCCTTAGTGGAGAACATGGAGGACGGGTAAGGGGGATTTGTGGAAGGGAATTGAGTGGAGGTGGGAAGGAAAAGCTCGAGTATTTGAGCTCTCTAGGGAAAATTCATCTTCTGATACAACTCTGTAAGGATTTCCAGGTTGAAAGGAGACGCAGAGTCGGCACAGGGAATTTGCATCATCTGGTCTATGTATTTGGGCGTGATGAGGAACAGGGTGTATCCGGATGAGGAGATGATGGCTCTTTATTCAGGAATATAGTGAGCCTGACAATTAAGCGCGAACTTGGGAAAATGGTGGATCTGGGGAAAAAGGTAAAGGGGTAAATTGGACTCCCAGAGTCCAATTTCATCACTCTGGTCCAGGAACACTTCCCTGAGCCATGACTGGAGGTCTGAGAAATTGAAATCGCATTTGGTATCTGTGATTAATCTGTCTTTTTCGACCAGTGGGATCTTGTCCAGGTCGACAGGAGGCGAGAGAAACATATTCTCTTCTCCTTCTGCTTGTCTGGGCTTTGGCGCCATTTCTGCAACAGTACCTGCAATAAACACAAAGTTAGTGGGGTCGACTGACTATGGATGAGGGTGACGGAATGTAACAGAGGAGTAAGCTATGAGTTTCTCTGGTGCGATGGGTGAATAGCGAAAGTAGGCGAAATAACGGTAGTTTTATTTAAAATAGGGTCGGTCGGGCGCGGGAGACAGGTCATCTGGATAACGGATAGGTTATCCAGTAATAAATGGACAACGGGCCACTTGGGGGTGAGATGGCAGGTGACGGTGGCGGCTAGGGATTGGAGGTAAAAGTCACAATAAGGGGTTGGTCATGAGTGAAAGGGGGTAGGGGACTGACAACAGTTATGGGATGGGACATAACTCGGGAACAAGTGGAACCAGTGGAAGATGACGTCCATAAGTGATGGGGGTCTGTCAGATGGAAGATGGTGATGGGACTTCGGGACTAATAGATTTTTTCCACATATGAAAAGGGGCCCGCCAGAGGGAGATAACCATTTCGGACCCCCCCCCCCCCTTGGTTAAAAGAAGATCATCCAGGGGGGTCCGAAATCCATTGTGGGCCATTGATCTGCCCACCTGTTTCTGAGCCGTAGATCCAAGCACGCTCTTTATCACTCATTCTGGACCCCCCCCCTCCATTAAAGGTAGAACGGATGGGGGGGTCCGTAATCAAATCTGGACCATTGATTTAAGCGCTCATCCCTGGGCCGTCCAGAATGCTCTGTGCACCGTAGATCTGGGCACCGCGATCGGGACCGTCAAAATGTGCAGGGAGCATAAAATGGGGAGCGGAGAACACATGCGCTAGGGAAAACTTAGGATAAATGCATTTTATGGGTTTTTTTTTTTCCCAAATTTTCAAATAGACACCACCAAGGGGCTTCGACCAAACTATCTTTCAGGCTTTTGAGACATGGTGTGACATTTTTACATCAAGCTAGTTTTATTGGAATGAAACAATAAAGCAACTAGCCTACATACTAACCTATCTTCCTATGACAGTTAACCCAGCTTAAACTGTTGGGTTAAGCCTTTAATCTACCATGGGGCTATCTGGCCAAGATTAGACAGTCTGGCTAGATTTATTCACTAATCTAACCTAGACACTTTGGCTAAGATTAAACTTTTTAGCCAAATCATTCACTACCCTATCAACATCAAATTTAAAGAGAACTTGGCCATGCTTGAAAGGTATGGACCAAGTTACTATTATTGCATGGGGATTTTATTTCAATTCTTTTATGCCCTCTTTTTCTTTCTTTCTTTTTCTTTTCTTTTCTTTTTCTTTTCTTTTTTCTTTTTCTTTTTCTTTTCTTTTTTCTTATTATTTGTAGAATGAAAAATCATTTGTCAACAAAAACACTAGAGACAGATA
>ML833432.1:8698-37437 GCA_009831015.1 Picea engelmannii
AGACCTTCGTAGAGAAGGGGAATGAGAAATTTGCCAAGGTTGGCCTCTGTCCAAGTGTTGAGTTTTGGATACTCTAGGGACATGCTAGAATACCCTCGTAGAGAGGGGTGTGACCACCCTCGTAGAGAGGAATGTGGATGTTTATCCAAGGGGTAGCGGGCAGATACTCTCCTCTGGCCAAGGATTGAGTAGCCTGAAACACAAACCTAGACCATGTGGAATGGTTAGTTGGCTCTTGAGGTTTGTGTCGTGATCCCGCGTGGATCATGGAAAGGGAGTCTAGTCTTGCCCAGGCTAGCATCTTAGCTTCTCTAGTTCATGTGGGATGACTGGGAGTGAAGCTATGGTAGTAGTCCTCCCCAGTGGATGGGTGAGATAGATGACTACAAGAGAAGGGAGAACATAAAAGGAATGGCAAAACTCATAGAATATCTTTTGTGTGAAGATAAGACATCTTCTATGTGAAGATTAGATATCTTTTGTGTGAAGATAAGAAAGAAGTATCTTCTGCGTGAAGACGAAAGAAATAAAGAGTATCTTCTGCGCGAAGATAAAGAGAACAAAACTTCTGATGATTTATAGATATGCCAGTCAGTGATCATGATGCCAGATGACCAAGTGGATTATATTGATGCCTCTTGTTATCCAGTTGATGATGTTACCCAGTTGATGATGTTGCCTAGTTGATGATGTTATCCAGCTGATGATGATGTTGCCTAGTTGATGATGTTATCCAGCTGATGATGATGTTACCCAGTTGATGATGATGTTGCTCAGTTGATGATGTTATTCAGTTGATGATGTTACCCAGTGGATGCTGCTACCTAGTTGATGTTGACATCCAGTGACTTGTCAAAAGATAAAGAATATCCTTCTTGTTAAGAGGGAGTGTTAAAATATTGTGTAACTGCAAAGAATATTCTTATCCCCTTTTATGGATGAAGTAAAAGATAAAATAGATTTATTATTGATTAGATCAATCCCCTTTTGTGGATTGATCATGTCGGGCATTGTAATTGACCAAATCCCCTTTTGCGGATTGGTCAAACCCTAATTATAATATGCAAAGTAAGAGTCGGCCCCTAGGCAAATTAAAGTGGTTCTAACCACCCAGATTGAGAAGTCGGCCCTGCCAGTGAAAAGACACCTCGATTCAGCACCTGCCAGATTGTATAAATAAGAGAGGCCAACGCCTCATTTATACACACACAACAACTCACTCATCTAGTGCGCCAGTATTGAAGCTGCAGTTACCAGTTGCCGGAAGAATGAAGAGAGAGAGAGGCGCATCCTTGGGAGAGGAATTTCTGTGTTGTTTGGTTCATTGTCTTGGCATTGTATTGGCTATCTATATTAAGGAAGTTTTGCTGAGTTTTCTTCCCCATGAGGGTTTCCCAGGATAAATGTTGTGTACTCTTGTGATTGTGTTTCTCTCAGTGATCCTATCTATGCTATTGTTATCTAGTAAATTGAAAGTAACCTAATAATAGCTTAAACTTTAACAAATCTTAGGGTAGAAAACCAATCAACATCAAGTACAGGGCTGAAAAGGAGAAACCCCAATGAAAAACAAATGGGGTGAAAGAGACCCTAAACAAACCAACCAAAAACTGTCAAAATGTAAGGAACTGTTATAGCAAAATGGACAGCTATGAATAGCAACTTTAGGGCTGTCTTAACAAGCCCTAGAGGTTGTAAAAAATAAGTGGCAGCAGCCACACTGGAAACACACCAACAACAACCAAAGAAAAAGACTAACGGTAGTGTAGGAAGGGTAGAGATAGCCTAGGATAGGCTAGCGACAGTCTAGAAGGACTCATGGAGGAGGCCGCGACACATTTGCAGCTAGAGGAGGGTCCGCTCCACTCAAACACAGCAAGAGGGAAAGGCTGCAACACCAACACTCATCAAGGGGGAACCATACACTAGAAATGAAGCTCCCAGCCAACAAAAAGAAGAAGCCTAAGGAGGCTGCACCTCAAATCAGAAAGAGAGGAAACTCCAAGGAGGCCGTACCCCCAATAACAAACTGAACAAGATAGCCGTAGAAAATCAGACCAAGAAAAGAGAGTGAGTGTGTGTAAGAATGAGTGAGGGGTAGGTTCCTTTTTATAGTTTGGGAAGGGTTAGGATAAGGTTTAATTAAAAACCTAAAAATAAAATAAATAATAAAAATTAATACTTTTAATTAATAAAAATATTAATTAGAAAGTCAAATAAGTCAAAGTGACTTATAAAAGACCAACACCACTTTAAGCAAGATGCAGAATGAGATTGAAGCAAGGAGAGGCTACAAGACAAAGTCAAAGGGGTCTTCTTCAATGGAAAACTATCCACATATGACTCATGATAACTTATAAGCTTTTATCATCCCTGCATAAGAGGAAAAACCAATGCTGTGGTCATGTCCATCTTCTAGCTGCTCCTAGGTCTCATGGACCATCTCGGGAGAGAAGAAGAAGATCACACATCATCAGATCTTGGTACACAACCAAGAACCACCTGGTCCCGGACCAGGATACCCTAGAACACATCTGGGGGCCCTAGAACACATCTAGGGTCTTTTATCCACCAAGGTACAATACCAAGGATCAACCCAAGCGTTTAAGAAAGGATTCCTTGGAACACATCCAAGGGCCCTAGAACACATCTCGAGACTTACATCATCAACCACCAAGGAACACATCCAAGGATCAATCCAAGCACCGAGCAAGAATTCTTTGGAACACATTGAGGGCCCCTAAAACACATCTAGGGATTTACTACTTGGTCCTTGACCAAGAACCCCATAAATAAACTGGGGGCCCTCACTAGGGTCTTCTTCCATGGCTCTAACGGCTTGGTACCAAACCAAGAACCCTAGGAGTGCACTAGGGTCCCTAGATCTCAACTAGGGTCTTATGCCATCCTCCCGGAGAATGGCTCTTGCAGCTACACTAATTTCAACACTCCCTCTCAGCAAGAGAGGCATTCTCAACAACACCAAGCTTGTCTCGAAAGTACACAAACTTTGTCAATGACAGAGGCTTGGTCAAGATATCTGTGGTTTGTTCCGCCGTCGGAACATACTGAATACCGAGAATGTTCTTCTGCACCATGTCCCGAACATAGTGATATCTCATCTCAATGTGTTTCGATCTGTCATGAAACACCGGATTTTCGGAGAGCTTTATACAACTCTGGTTATCACAGTGAATCACTGTGGGTTCCAACTCAACACTGAACAAATATGAGAGTAGCTTTCTGAGCTACACTGCTTCTCTACTAGCAACACTTGCAACAATGTATTCTGCTTCTGCAGTGCTCTGGGCTATGGAGCCCTGTTTCCTGCTGGACCAGGAGATCATAGCTGAGCCTAAACTGAAACAATATCCAGCCCACTGAACTGGCCATCTAGTTTGAATCTGTAAAACCATGAAGCATTGCCACTCCACTGGAGGTGTATCTGAGCCCATAGGCTATAGTTCCATGAACATATATGAGAACATGCTTAACAACAATCATATGAATATGTTTCGGTTCACACATGAATTGGCTGAGGGCATTCACTCCATAACAAATGTCCGGTCTGGTATGTACTAGATACATCAAGGACCCAATGATCTGACGATATACGGTGGGGTCTTGTGGATCTGAACCTGTAGCTTGATCATGTAACTTCTTCAAGTTAGAAATCATAGGTGTGGTCATGGACTTATAGTCCAACATGCCAAATCTGCGAAGCACATCAACTTAATACTTGCTTTGTGAGAGAAAAATCTCACCCGGTTTTTGCCAAGTCTTTCATTTCAAATTCTGCTGATAACTCCCTTTTAGTCTGAGCTATAAGATGTTCCTCTCCAGTAAGGAACAAATCATCCACATATAAAACCAACATAATAGGATGATTCTGGACATTCTTTATATAAAGATTAGGATCTGCTATACTCTTAGAGAACCCAAGACTTTGAAGAAAACTGTCAATTCTTCCATACCAAGCTCTCAGAGCTTGTTTCAATCCATACACGGCTTTCTTGAGTTTGCAGACATGGGATTCTTTCCCATGGATCACGAAACCCTTAGGCTGCTCAATATAAACTTCTTACTCAACTTCACCATTGAGAAAGGCAGTCTTAACATCCATTTGGTGAAGTTTCCAATAAAAAATTGAAGCAAGAGAGATAGTGATTTTGATGGAAGTATACTTGGCAACAAGAGCAAATATCTCATCATAGTCAATTCCTTTTTTCTGAGAGAAGCCATGAGCCACAGATCTAGCTTTGAACTTTTCAACATTGCCATTTGCTACATTCTTTATTTTGTAAAGCCATTTAGAGGTCACTACTGATTTTCCTTGAGATCTTGGGACCACTTCCCATACATCATTCTTTAATTTTAACTCGTACTCTTCTATCATGGCATCCTTCCACACTTTATGTTTTGTAGCTTCTTCAAAAGTGGAAGGTTCTGAGTCAATCACAAGATTCAACTGTGCTATCAGGCCTGAGTGCTTATTTGGTTTCTTGCTTTCTCTGAAGGTACCTTTAGGTGCTGCATGCTTTTTTGCTTCCTTTAAAATTTCTTGGTACCAAGCTGGATTCCTTTTAACATGAGGTTTCTTTGAACATGGGATCCACTGAAAGCTCTATGGCCTCCTCCCTCTGCTCATCTGGAAGTGGTGAATCTGAAGGTTCTGGAGATGGAGCTTCCTTCTCCTCTGTTTCACATGGAAGTTCTCTGGAACGACGAAAAGCTTCTTCCTCATGAAATGTCACATATCTACTGATCTCAATGAACTTTTGCCTTGGTACATAAATTCTATATGCTTTTGAGGTCTCACTATATCCCATAAAAGTTCCTTTCTATCTGGAGGGCTCTAACTTAGTCCTCTTTTCTTTAGGTATATGAATGTAGACAGGACTGCCATAGATTCTCAAGTGGTCAACCGAAGGCTTCTTATCGGTGAAGACTTCTTTTGGAGTTTTGTCTTCTAGGGCTTTATGAGGACACCTGTTCTAAATATACACTGCCGTGTTTGCAGCTTCGGCCCAAAGAGACAATGGTAGATTCTGATCATACATCATGGCTCTTGCTGCTTCACAAATCGTTCTGTTCTTTCTTTCAGCAACCCCATTCTGCTGAGGATTATAAGGCACATTCAGCTCCCTCTTAATCCTTGAAGCCCGACAGGGATCATCATACTTGCGGGAGTCAAATTCTTTTCCATTGTCTGTTCTAAAAATACAGATATGTCTACCTGTCTGATTCTCAAGAAGATTCTTAAAATCCCGAAATTTGCTGAAAGATTCGTCTTTAGTTTTCAAAAAATAAATCCAAGTTTTATGAGAACAATCATCAATAAAAATGATATAATAAAGACAACCATTCATTGACGGAGCAGTCATAGGTCCACAAAGATCAGAATGAATAAGATCTAAAATGCCATTAGTTTTTCTATTACTGTGAGGGTAAGCTTTCTCAGTATTTTTACCAAGGGCACAACCTCTACAAATACTATCATGCTCAAATGAAAAAACTAGCATACTTGTAACCATCTTTCGCAAACTGGGAGAGTGTTGTAGTTGAGATGTCCAAACCTTCTGTGCCAAAGTTTGCAGGGGTTTATCATCACGTGAGCTAATGCTTGAATAACTTGACCAGTGATTTTGTAAAGTCCACCCTCTTGAGTTCCGATTGTCATGGCTGAGCTCAAACTCCCATTTGAGGGCTACATGAGAGCCTTCCCTTTGGAGAAAGCTACTGAGTACCCTTTTCTTTCTAGCACTGTAACTGAGATAAGATTTTTCTTTAATCCAGGAACATAAAGAATTTCATCGATATGAAATACATTACCTGTCTGAAGCTGAAAAGATGTTGATCCAAATCCTTTGATGTCATAGATGCCATCATCATCCAATTCTACCTTCACATTGGACTTCTTATCCCGATAGTTTACAAGATTCTGTTTGAAGCCTGTCATGTGTTTGGAGGCCCCGCTGTCCACTAACCAAACTTCTTCCGACTTGGTTACAGTGCCAGAGAGGGCTGAGACAATATAACATTCTCGACGTTGTTCTTGCTCTTTAGTAGTAGCCCTGGTTCTTCTTCTTTGAGGTTCTTCTTCCTCAGTTGCAACTGAAGCATGGAACTTGCCTCTCTGCTTCTGCTGTGAAGGAGGGTTCCTGCAGTCTTTTGCATAATGACCTAGCCTTTTACAATTAAAGCATCTTATTTTGGATAAATGAGAGTGAAAGTGTGAGTGTTTACCTTGGGGTTTCTTACCTTTGCCTCTGTGCTGAGGAACTTCTTCCATCTCTTGGCTTTGACTGAAAGAGCATGGCCTCTTACCTTTGAGGGTTCATTCTTTCTTTTAAGTCTACCCTCTTCTTCCAAGCAATCATGCCATAATCTCTCGAAGTTGGGTTAAACTTCTCTTCTGTTGATTGAAGAGAGAAATGTCTACCATGAGTCAGGGAGACCATCAATTGCTGTTTGTACAAGGTCATCATCATCCACTGCAATTCCAATTGCTGTAAGTTGATCTCTTGTTTGAGAAATTTTGGAAAAGAAGGCGGAGATAGTTTTGTCCTTCCACATCTTTAATGTATGTAGTTGTTTCTTCAATATGCTCTTCTGAGTTGGAGCCTTCTTTTCATATAGATTTGTTAGGGCATCAAAGCATTCCTTAGCTGTCGTTAGATGACCAATGACGACCATCATGGTGTCCTTAACTGAGTCAAGCTTTGGCCTGCCTCTTCTTATACGCTGCCATTCTTGTATTTGAAGTGGGGTCTTCTATCACCCTGGTAACCAACTCATCCAAGTCACCTTCTTCTAGGATATTAAACACCCTAGCATTCCAAGCATTGAAGTTGGAGGCCCCTTCAAGCCTATCTTCTGCTTTGACTAAAGATGAAGCCATGTTGATTTCAAGATCTGATTATGTAATAGTCTTACTGCTGATCTGCAAAACAAACCTTAAAACGTGGATCTACGCAGGCTAAAAAATCTACCACTATTGAGCTCTTTTCACGACCTAAGCTCTGTTCCCATGTTAGAATTTTAGGAAAAATTGAAAACAATAATATCTTTTTCAAATTGTTCACTACTGTAGATAAAGATCAACACTTAAAACAAAAACTTTTGAAGTGGATAAAATACAGAAAATATAAATCTGAACATGCTAAGAAGAACTAATCTTAAACTAGGACTAATCATGAACAAAAGAAAATATTTCTGAATATTAACTTGAACTAGATGCAGATGTAAACATTAGCAAAACAAGATCTGAACTTTACCTTAGCAAAAACAATTACTAGAAGTCCCTGATGTGTAGCTGTCCTCTTTCTTTATGCTTAGAAAAGCTATGAAGGTCATGGATCAAACCCTCAAGGGTTTGATCTCATCATGATATAAGTGGAAAGTCTTGCCAAGAAGATCTTAGGGTAGAAAACCAATCAGCATCAAGTACAGGGCTGAAAAGGAGAAACTCGGGGAGAAAGAGACCCCAAACAACCCAAGCAAAAATTGTCAAATTGTAAGGAACTGTTACAGCAAAATGGACAGCTTTGAGTAACAGCCTCAGGGCTGTCTTAATAGGCCCTAGAGGCTGTAAACAGTAAGTGACAGCAGCCACACTGGAAACACACCAACAACAACCAAAGAAAAAGGCTAGCGGTAGCCTAGGAGGGGTAGAGGCAGCCTAGGATAGGCTAGCGATAGTCTAGAAGGACCCGTGGAGGAGGCCGCGACACATTTGCAGCTAGAGGAGGGTCCGTGTTAGAATATGAAAGATTGTGCTCGTTTTACCATTGACAATACCCTTGTCACCCAACCATAGGCCGAAGCCACCCTCCGAGCACCTTGACCTTGACAGAGAAAAGAATCCTGGTAGCAATCCAATAGCCAAGAGAGGCTAATGCACCAAACAAGAAGTAACCAAGCTGATTAGATAGTCCAACACAAGAACTGGTGCAACACCTTCCCCAGGACTAGCGCACAAAACTGCTGGACTGCAGTGTGCAGAAACTGCTCTCTACAATTCTGAGAAGTGTGTCAAATGAGAGACTGGCACCCTGTATTTATAGTGATTCTGGTAGACTTACTGGGGCCGACTTCTCCTTCTGGGTACTAATTAATTCATATTAATCATCTATTGTCAACCGACATCTTGTCTAGGTTTTCCTTCATTTCTTTGCTTCCTTTCGGAACATTCTAATCTTGTCAAAGGTCACAATAGAGGTTCATACCTCCAGAAGCTACCTTAATATCAACACTCCCTCCTAGCTAGGGAGGTATGGTCTTGAGCAAAACAAACCATTCAACTGGTAGCATCACGAGCACCGTCATTATTATCCAACTGAATAATTCTCCATGACAACTGACACAATATCAATTGATAGAACACAATTGTGTTTTATCCATGGCAGTACATAACTACACTCTTGTGGTTTACTACCACACCAAGTAGCATACAAGTACTTGATCAGTGACGTATAGTTACAAACAGTGGAACATATCCACCACAGTAGCATAATTCTATTGTCTGGAGACAGGCAGTCTCCATAACAATCATCTGATGTCAACTTGCACAGAAAATATTGTTAAAGATAAACTGAATCATCTGGGTCAATCTTTCACTCACGTCTGTGAGATATGAAAGAATATCTTCCCTCAGAGTAGAATAATGAGATATCTTGACTATTCTTCTCAAGCAAGGAAGAATAACTGTCCTGTCTTCTGAACCTGGACCATTCCCCACCCTGGGCCATTCTTCCTACACTAATCAAAGTGCACCCTGCAGAGAATGTATGAACCCAAAGGAATGCCTGTCCTTGATTGTTGAGCCTGGACCATTCCCCACCCTGGGCCATTCCTCCTACACTAATCAAAGTGCACCCTGGAGAGAATGTATAAACCCTAAGGAATGACTGTCTGGACCATTTCCCCTATTAACCACAAGAGGAAAAGACTGTCCTGTATCAACCTCCAAAACAAACCATTCTTCATGTTAACCACAATGAGAAATCGCTGTTCGGCGAGGCGGGCCAATCTTCTTGAGTAACCCTCAAGAAGAGAGACTGCCCTAGACCACTCCCCATGTTAACCACAATGGGAAGTCGCTGTCTATGATACATCAACAATCTGGACCAATTTCCCATGTTAACCACAATGGGAAATCGGTGTCCGTCAGAAATCTCAATCCACTTTCCGAACAGGAAAGAATCTGCCCGAGCTGGACTATTTTTCAATCTCAAAAATAAATGCCTTCAATAATATTTTCAGTGCTCCCTCCCAACTTGGAGAGTCATTTTTTCACTTTCAACTAAGGGAGTTATTTCCACGATCCCCATCTTTTCTCGGAAATATGCAAACTTTATTCTGGATAGAGGCTTTGTCAGGATGTCTGCTGTTTGCTCATCAGTGGGGATATACTCGAGCTTTACCTCTCCTTCCTGGACTTTATCTTGAATAAAGTAGTATTTGATCTCAATGTGTTTCGACCTCTCATGAAACACGGGATGTTCTGATAATCTTATACAACTCTGATTATCACAATATATTATGGTCGATTCTGGAATCTGATCAAATAAATCGGAGATTAACTTCCTTAGCCATATTGCTTCTGTGCATGCTTCACATGCTGCGATATACTCTTCTTTTGCTGTGCTGAGTGCGACGGACTTCTGTTTCCTGCTGCCCCAAGATATCATAGTGGAGCCCAAGCTGAAACACATGCCTGAAGTGCTCTTTCTGTCTTCTGCACTTCCTACCCAATCTGAGTTTGTGAATCCATGAAGTTGTATATCGCTGGATGCGGTATATCTCAAGCCATAGTTTATTGTTCCACGAATATATCTTAATACATGTTTTGCAGCTATCCAATGCTCATGTCTCGGTTCCACCTGGAACTGGCTTAGTGTATTCACGGCAAAACAAATGTCTGGTCAAGTATTTACCAAATACATCRATGACCCAATTARTTGTYGATATAGRGATGGATCTACTRGATCAGAATCTGGATCCTTTACTTTTCTTATATCCGTATTCATCGGAGTGTCCATGGACTTACAATCCATCATTCCAAACTTCTGAAGGATCTTTATTGCGTACTTTCCTTGTCCAAGGAATACTTCACCATGCTTCTGCCATACTTCTAGTCCCAAGTAGTAATGCATGAGACCTAGATCTTTCATATCAAATTCAGAAGCTAGTTCCTTCTTGCACTGGATGATGAGAGACTCTTCACCTGTTATGAATAGATCGTCAACATATAGTAGTAGAATTACAGGTGCCTTGTCCACGACTTTGTAATAGAGGTTTGGATCTGCATGACTCTTGGAGAAACCAAGTCTTGTTAAATAGCTGTCCATTCTGGCATACCAAGCTCTTGGAGCTTGCTTGAGTCCATATAGGGCTTTCTTCAATCTGCAAACACGAGTGTCTCTGGAATGTACCTCAAATCCTTGGGGTTGTTCAATATATACTTCTTCTTCAATTGCTCCATTGAGGAAAGCTGTCTTTATATCCATCTGATGTAAGTTCCATCCCATGGAAGCGACAAGAGATATAATAGCTCTGATGGAAGTATATCTAGCCACCGGAGCAAAGGTTTTGTCATAATCTTCTCCCTCCTTCTGGGAGAACCCTCTAGCTACGAATCTTGCCTTGTATTTATCCACGCTTCCGTCTGCTGCATGTTTGATCTTATATACCCATTTTGAAGTTACCACTGATTTCTCTTTAGGTCTCTGTACGATTTCCCATACTTCATTCTTCATAATGGATTGATGTTCTTCCGTCATAGCTTTTTTCCATTGTCCCTTTTGAACTGCTTCCTCAAATGTGGTAGGTTCTTCATCTAGAAGTTTCGTCATATAAGCTGCATAACTTGAGAATCTTTTAGGCTTCTTACTTTTTCTAGAGGTCCCATCTGGGGCTTTGAGTCCTTCTGCTTCTTGCAAAGTAGCTTTAAGCCATGCTGGTCGTTTCTTGATCTTCGGTATGATATCTGAATCAATGTTTTCGCATGGGTCCATAGGATGATCAGGTTGTTCCTTTTCGTCATTTTCGTTTTCTGTGTTTTCTTCATTAGGTTCTTCAATCTCTTCTTCTTCAATAGTTTCTTCTATGGATTTCTTGAAGGCCATCTTTTCATTGAATGTTACGTCTCTGCTGAATTCGATCTTGTGTTGTTCTGGAATATATATTCTATAAGCTTTGGATGAATCACTGTATCCTACGAATATCCCCTTCTTTCCTGAGGGTTCTAGTTTATTCCTTTTGTCTTTGGGAATGTGAGAGTAAACATGACATCCAAATATTCTTAGGTTTTCCACATTAGGTTTCTTACCTGAGAAGGCTTCTTTTGGTGTCATGTCCTTCAATATACGATGAGGACTTCTGTTTTGCACATATATTGCTGTCATGGCTGCTTCTCCCCATAACAACATGGATAGACCTTGATTGTTCAGTAAGGTTTTTACGGTTTCTTCAATAGATCTGTTCTTTCTTTCTGCTACACCATTTTGTTGAGGATTATGAGGAACAGTCAGCTCCCTCCTAATCCTTGCCGATTTGCTAAATGCAACGAATTCCTTCAAGGTGTATTCTCCTCCATTATCTGTTCTTAATGTCTTGATCTTCTTGCTCGTGAGGTTTTCTATCTCTGCTTTGAATTCTTGGAACTTGCCGAATACTTCGTCTTTTGTCTTTAGTAGGTATAACCAAGTCTTTCTTGAATAGTCATCTATGAAGATTACGTAGTAAGAATATCCTCCTAGAGATTTTACTGGCATCGGACTACAAACATCCGAGTGTATCAGATCTAGAATCTCCTTAGGCTTGGGAATGGTTTCTTGATATTCTTCCCAAGAGCACATCCTTTGCAGATTCCTTCATGTGAAGATTGCAACTTTGGTATTCCTTCAACCATTCTTTTGAGAAAAGGTAATGCTTGATAGTTAATGTGAGCGTACCTTCTATGCCAACTCTCATTGGGATTGACTTCATCATGTACGAGAGCTTCTTCATTTTGTTCTAGTAGTCTATATAGATTTCCTTCACGACTTCCAATAACCCTAGCATTCTCTATGTTGGAGTCTTTATGCCAAGATAATACTTTTCCATCTATGAAGGCTATTCTGTTTCCTTTGTCTTCTAGGTAGGATATGGATACAAGATTCTTTTCTAAACCAGGTACATATAAAACATTGCTTAAGTGAACATAGTTACATGTTTTCATTTTGGAGGCTTGTCCAAATCCTTCCACGGGGTAAGTGGTTTTGTCTCCAAGCTCTACCTTGTACGAGGTCTTCTTCTCATTTAGATTTGAGAGTCTGGCTTGATCTCCCGTCATGTGCTTAGAAGCTCCGCTATTGATTATCCACATGTCATTTTCAATCGTTCCAGTGAGTGCTGAGTAGTGTAGAAGACTGATTGTTTTACTCATGTCTTCGGTTGACTGGTAATTGGTCATGCCTTGATCCAAAACTTCAACTTCATCGTTTCTGTCTTCTGAGAGAGCCAAAAGGTGTGCTGAGTTAGGGCACATCTGAATATCTTCTCTTTGAGCGAGATGCTCCATCACAAGGTGCTGGATCTGAGATTTAGGGTTGCTGCAACTGCTCCTGCTAGTAACCCTAGCGGCAGTGTCTTGGAAGTTGCTTCTGCTAGTAACCCTAGCGGCAGTTCCTCAGCGAGCTCAATATCTTAGCGGCTATGTTTCCTTCCAGCGTTTAGACTGAATGAAGGAGGTGTGGGCCCATAACCTGTTAGAATATGAAAGATTGTGCTCGTTTTACCATTGATAATACCCTTGTCACCCAACCATAGGTTGAAGCCACCCTTCGAGCACCTTGACCTTGACAGAGAAAAGAATCCTGGTAGCAATCCAATAGCCAAGAGAGGCTAATGTACCAAGCAAGAAGTAACCATGCTGATCAGATAGTCCAACCCAAGAACTGGCGCAGCACCTTCCCCAGGACTTGCGCACAAAACTGCTGAACTGCAGTGTGCAAAAACTGCTCTCTGGAATTCTGAGAAGTGTGTCAAATGAGAGACTGACGCTCTGTATTTATAGTGAGTCTGGCAGACTTACTGGGGCCGACTTCTCCTTCTGGGTACTAATTAATTCATATTAATCATCTATTGTCAACCGACATCTTGTCTAGGGTTTCCTTCATTTCTTTGCTTCCTTTCGGAACATTCTAATCTTGTCAAAGGTCACAATAGAGGTTCATACCTCTCGAAGCTACCTTAATATCAATAGTCCCCTCCACTCAAACACAACAAGAGGGAAAGGTTGCAACACCAACACCCATCAAGGGGGAACCATAGACCAAAAATGAAGCTCTCAGCCAACAAAAAGAAGAAGCCTAAGGAGGCCGCACCTCTAATCAGAAAGAGAGGAAACTCCAAGGAGGCCACACCTCTAATCAGAAAGAGAGGAAACTCCAAGGAGGCCATACCCCCAAAAACAAATTGAACAAGATAGCCGCAAAAAATCAGACCAAGAAAAGAGAGTGAGTGTGTGTAAGAATGAGTGAGGGGTAGGTTCCTTTTTATAGTTTGGGAAGGGTTAGGATTAGGTTTAATTAAAAACCTAAAAATAAAATAAATAATAAAAATTAATATTTTTAATTAATAAAAATATTAATTAGAAAGCCAAATAAGTCAAAGTGACTTATAAAAGACCAACACCACTTTAAGCAAGATGGAGAACGAGATTGAAGCAAGGAGAGGCTACAAGACAAAGTCAAAGGGGTCTTCTTCAATGGCAAACTGTCCACATATGACTCATGATAACTTATAAGCTTTTATCATCCCTGCATAAGAGGAAAAACCAATGATGTGGTCATGTTCATCTTCTAGCTGCTCCTAGGTCTCATGGACCATCCTGGGAGAGAAGAAGAAGATCACACATCATCAGATCTTGGTACACAACCAAGAACCACCTGGTCCCAGACCAGGATACCCTAGAACACATCTGGGGGCCCTAGAACACATCTAGGGTCTTTTATCCACCAAGGTACAAGACCAAGGATCAACCCAAGCGTTTAAGAAAGGATTCCTTAAAACACATCCAGGGGCCTTAGAACACATCTAGGTACTTACATCATCAACCACCAAGGAACACATCCAAGGATCAATTCAAGCACCGAGCAAGGATTCCGTGGAACACATCAAGGGGCCCTAAAACACATCTAGGGACTTACTACTTGGTCCTTGACCAAGAACCCCAGAAATAAATTGGGGGCCCTCACTAGGGTCTTTTTCCATGGCTCTAACTGCTTGGTACCAAACCAAGAATCCCAGGAGTGCACTTGGGTCCCTATATCTCAGCTAGGGTCTTATGCCATCCTCCCGGAGAATGGCTCTTGCAGCTGCACTAATTTCAACACTCCCTCTCAGCAAGAGAGGAATTCTCAGCAACACCAAGCTTGTCTCGAAAGTACACAAACTTTGTCAATGACAGAGGCTTGGTCAAAATATTTGTGGTTTGTTTCGTCGTCGGAACATACTGAATACCGAGAATTTCTTCTGCACCATGTCCTGAACATAGTGATATCTCATCTCAATGTGTTTCGATCTGTCATGAAACACCGGATTCTCAGAGAGCTTTATACAACTCTGGTTATCACAGTGAATTACTGTGGGTTCCAACTCAACACTGAACAAATATGAGAGTAGCTTTCTGAGCTACACTGCTTCTCTACTAGCAACACTTGCAACAATGTATTCTGCTTCTGCAGTGCTCTGGGCTATGGAGCCCTGTTTCTTGCTGGACCAGGAGATCATAGCTGAGCCCAAACTGAAACAATATTTGGTCCACTGAACTGCCCATCCAATCTGAATCTGTAAAATAATGAAGCATTACCACTCCACTTGAAGTGTATCTGAGCCCATAGGCTAAAGTTCCACGGACATATCTGAGAACATGCTTAACGACAATCATATGAATATGTTTCGGTTCACACATGAACTGGTTGAGGGCATTCACTGCATAACAAATGTCCGGTCTGGTATGTACTAGATACATCAAGGACCCAATGATCTGACGATATACGGTGGGGTCTTGTGGATCTGAACCTGTAGCTTGATCATGTAACTTCTTCAAGTTAGAAATCATAGGTGTGGTCATGGACTTATAGTCCAACATGCCAAATCTGCGAAGCACATCAACTGCATACTTGCTTTGTGAGAGAAAAATCTCACCCGGTTTCTGCCACACCTCCAAGCCAAGAAAGTATTGCATAAGACCCAAGTCTTTCATTTCAAATTCTGCTGATAACTCCCTCTTAGTCTGAGCTATAAGATGTTCCTCTCCAGTAAGGAACAAATCATCCACATATAAAACCAAGATAACAGGATGATTATGGACAATCTTTATATAAAGATTAGGATCTGCTATACTCTTGGAGAACCCAAGACTCTGAAGAAAACTGTCAATTCTTCCATACCAAGCTCTCAGAGCTTGTTTCAATCCATACAAGGCTTTCTTGAGTTTGCAGACATGGGATTATTTCCCATGGATCACGAAACCCTCAGGCGGCTCAATATAAACTTCTTGCTCAACTTCACCATTGAGAAAGGCCGTCTTAACACCATTTGGTGAAGTTTCCAATAAAAAACTGAAGCAAGAGAGATAGTGATTTTGATGGAAGTATACCTGGCAACATGAGCAAAGATCTTGTCATAGTCAATTCCTTCTTTCTGAGAGAAGCCACGAGCCACAAATCTAGCTTTGAACTTTTCAACACTGCCAGCTGCTGCATGCTTTATTTTGTAAAGCCATTTAGAGGTTACTACTGATTTTCCTTGAGGTCTTGGGACTACTTCCCATACATCATTCTTTAATATTGACTCGTACTCTTCTATCATGGCATCCTTCCACACTTTATGTTTTGTAGCTTCTTCAAAAGTGGAAGGTTTGAGTCAATCACAAGATTCAACTGTGATATCATGCTTGAGTACTTATTTGGTTTCTTGCTTTCTCTGAAGGTACCTTTAGGTGCTGCATACTTTTTTGCTTCCTTTAAAATTTCTTGGCACCAAGCTAGATTCCTTTTAACATGAGGTTTCTCTAAGGGAAACTCAACATAATCTCTTATGGGATCCACTGAAAGCTCTATGGCCTCCTCCCTTTGCTCATCTGGAAGTGGTGAATCTGAAGGTTCTGGAGATGGAGCTTCCTTCTCCTCTGTATCACATGGAAGTTCTCCGGGACGAGGAAATGATGCTTCCTCTTGAAAGGTCACATCTCTACTGACCTCAATGAACTTTTTCCCTGGTACATAAATTCTATATGCTTTTGAGGTCTCACTATATCCCACAGAAGTTCCTTTCTTTCCGGAGGGCTCTAACTTAGTCCTATTTTCTTTAGGTATATGAATGTAGACATGATTGCCATAGATTCTCAAGTGGTCAACTGAAGGCTTCTTACCGGTGAAGACTTCTTCTGGAGTTTTCTCTTCTAAGGCTTTATGAGGACACCTGTTCTGAATATAGACTGCCGTGTTTGCAGCTTCGGCCTAAAGAGACAATGGTAGATTCTGATCATACATCATGGCTCTGGCTGCTTCACAAGTCGTTCTGTTCTTTCTTTCAGCAACCTCAATCTGCTGAGGATTATAAGGCACAATCAACTCCCTCTTAATCCCTGAAGCCCGATAGGGATCATCATACTTGCGGGAGTCAAATTCTTTTCCATTGTCTATTCTAAAAATACAGATGTGTCTACCTGTCTGATTCTTAACAAGATTCTTAAATTCCAGAAATTTACTGAAAGATTCGTCTTTAGTTTTCAAAAAATAAATCCAAGTTTTACGAGAACAATCATCAATAAAAATGATATAATAAAGACAACCATTCATTGGCGGAGCAATCATAGGTCCACCGTGTTTCTATGTGATAACCAGAGCTGTATAAAGATGACGGAGAACCCAATGTTCCATGATAAGTCGAAGCACATAGAGATCCGACACCACTACATTCGTGATATGCTGTAGAGGGGAGTTGTAAAGCTCCAATATGTTGGCACAAATGAGCAGGTTGCAGATGTGTTGACTAGCCTCTATCTCGTGTGAAGTTTGAGTATTTCCGAGACAAGCTTGGTGTAGTTTGAAAGGACCTCCCTCGAAAGGCGGAGTGATGCTGATGATACTATGTTATCCTGACCAACAACGGGTAGCTCCGTTAGGATTTTATATCCTAGGGGATTGATCATCCCTGGGCAGATCCCGAAGGTCTAGTAAGGACGACCAGTCAGAGTACCTGTGCCATCAGAGTACCTGTGGATGTATATGCCAGTTGTGGGTCAGTAGTGGTAGCTTAGTTAGGATTTTATATCCTAGGGAATATTATGATGCCTGGGTAGATCCTGAAGGTTCGGTAAGGACAGTCTGTCAGAGTACCACGTAGTAGCTTGTTAGGATTTTATATCCTAGCGAATCTTATGATTCCTGGGCAGATCGCGAAGGGCAGGTAAGGATGGTCTGTCAGAGTACCACAAACGTTGTTGATGCACCTGCCTCATTTTGTTGCCACATGTTGTTGATGATGTTGTTCTAGCTTCGTGCTGTTGATGTTGTTGTTGTTTTAGCTTCGTGCTATTGATGTTGATGTTCCAACTTCATCATGATGATGTTACTCCAACTCCATGCTGTAAATGATGATGATATTGATGATGAGAAAAACTTCCGATGATTTATAGATGTGCCAGTTAGTGTTCCAGATGCTGATGATGATGCTGCCCTCTCCTTCTCTTGATGATGTTGTATTGAGTCATGTCAGTAGAATACCCTTCTCGTTAAGGGGGAGTGCTGAAATATTGTAACTTCGAAGAATATTCTAATTATATTTGAGTTATTATTTTATAGATCATCATATCCCCTTTTGCGGATTGATCAAGTCAGGTCTTGTATAAGATCAAATCCCCTTTTGTGGATTGGTCAAACTGTATTTGTATAGTGGTATTTGTAAAGTCGGCCCCTAGTAATTATAAAGTGGTTTTAGCCACTTCTAGGAGAAGTCGACTCAACCAAGTGAAGAGACACAACCCTAGCGCCATCTCACACTTGTATTTATATGTTGTATTTATATGTGAGGTTGGTGTCTCATTTACACACAATCACTCACTCATCTAGTGTGCATATCTTGAAGGCAGTTGCAGTTGCAGGAGGAAGGAGAAGAGAGGCGCATGCTCAGTATTGGTTTGTCTTCGGTGTTTTGGTTTTAGTCTTGGCATTGTATTGGCAATCTATTATTGAGGAAGTTTTGCTGGGTTTTCTCCCCCATGAGCGTTTCCCAGGATAAAATGTTGCGTACCTTGTGATTGTGTTTCTTTCAGTGATCCTCTTTATATTGTTGTTTTGGAAATGCATTGAATGCTCATGTAATTTGGAAATAACCTAATAACAACAGTAAAAACTTAACAATATGTCTCTTTCTAAACTCTACCTTGGCTTTTGCACATGGCTCACAAGGTTTGTACCTTGACTTTTGTATTAGGCTCACAAGGTTTGTTCCTTCACCTTGACTTTTGCACTAGACTCACAAGGTTTATTTCTTCATCTTGACTTTTGCACTAGGCTCACAAGGTTTGTTCATTAAACTTGGCTTTTGCACTAGGCTTACAAGATTTATCCCAGCATCTCCTTCGTCCTGACTCTTGTCTGGCTCACAAGGTTTGTATGTTCACCTTGACTTTTGCCATGACTCACAAGACTGGTTGAATCTCCAAATCTCCTTGGCTAGCCACAAGGTGGCGACTTAAGGCCTCTCATTGGAGAATGACTCTTGATGCTGCTAATATTAACACTCCCTCTCAGTGAGGGAGTCATTCTCTGCCACTCCAAGCTTGCCTCTTAGGTGCACAAACTGTTTTAACGGCAATGGCTTGGTCAAGATATCTGTTGCCTGCTCATTTTTGTACTGTAGCTTGACTATCTTTCTTTGGACCATGTCTCTGATATAATGGTATCTCATGTCAATATGCTTTGACCTGTCGTGAAATACCGGATTCTCTGTAAGCTTTACACAGCTTTGATTATCATAGTGTATAACTGTCGTCTCTAGCCTGTCACCAAACAACCCAGAAATCAATTTTCTGAGCCATACTGCTTCCCTGCTGGCATCACTAGCTGCAATATATACAACCTCAACTGTACTCTGTGCAATGGATCCCTGAGATCATAGCGGATCCTAGACTGAAGCAGTATCCTGAAGTACTTTTCCTATTCGCTGGGTTTCCTGCCTAGTCAACATCTGCATAACCATGCAGAAATATGCCATCACTGGATGTATACATTAAACCATGAGTGATGGTACCCTTGAGATATCTCAAAACATGTTTAGTTTTCATCCAGTGTCTCTGTCTTGGCTCAGCCATAAACTGGCTCAATGTGCTTACTATGAGACATTATCTGGCTTTCTGCTTGAGAGTAGATTCTCCACTGCAACTGTTCCCACTGGGAATCTGCAACTGCTCTCTTTGTGACTGCTCCCTCTGGAGGTGGAGGTGACTCCTCCTTTGACTCTGCTTCCTCTGACACAAGAAGCTGCTTCACCTCCTATTCTGGGAGTGGTTCCATCTCTGTACCTGGAAAACGAAGGTGATTCTACATCCTCCTCTGGAGGTGTCCCTGTCATTGATTCTGTCTGTCTTTGCTCCATCTGGATGTAATATCATTGGAGCTAGTGCTATGTCTCCGCCTCTTCTGAAACCGAAGATGGCTCCACCTCCTCTTCTGCAGGTGTCTCTAAATTTGCGGGAACAACTACCATGCCTGTTCCCTCTGCATCTCATGGCTTGACTCACATACTGGGACAGCTACACCTGCTCCCTCTGTGTATCATAATGTGTCTGCCTCTTCTGCATGAGCGAGTTGGCTCCCCCTGAGCCTTGACTCCCTCTGACTAGTGTCATATCTCTCCAAGATATACTTGGTGCTGGTACCAAGTTCAATATGAAAAACTGAGTCAGACTTTTACCAGGCTATGTTTCCTGACTATCCATCAACCAGGTCCTCTCTCCAAGAAATTGCAGGACACTATGAGACTTAATAATATGTATAACACTTATTGAGCTGCCATACAAGGGACAATGGCTCAATTTACAATATCAAGGACAATGGTCCGACTCAAATAAAATATCTGATGGGTTCCCAAAACCAGGGAGAACTGACCCAATGTCCAAAAATAACTTCTTGTGTTCCTTAACCAAGAAAATAACCCAACTTCAGTAATGACCCTGTTGAGTTCTCAAATCCGAGAAGAATAACTCATCCTAATGATAGATGACTCAAACTGAGAATTTGTTGGACTACCGTACAGGGATAATGGTCCAACTTACGAAGACAACCTGCTGGGTTCGCAAACCAGGGAAAATGATCCAGCTTACATCAAGTATTTGCTGAGATCACAGCTTCCTTGATAAGACAGGTCTTCTTGCTGTTGTAGAGAATGAACATGACAAGGCCTGCATCATTCTTGAAGCTACTGTTGCCAGTAGAAGATAATCACATATGGTCCTGCAACTCGTGACTTCTTTTCATGACACAAAGGTGAGTATCCAAAGATTCAAGCAACTTTACCAGGTTCAAGGGTGTAGGTAATTCATAAATATAAAAGTAACTAGCATAAGTACATACCTGTACTTTTGCCTATGCTTCAGTAGTATTCCTGCTAGGCTGCTGTCTTTCTTTCATCATTTCAGGCTGTAAGTGAGATCACAATACACATTCTGTCCAAGAGAATTCTAGGAATGCATTACCAAGTATCTCTATGTAACGAACAAATTTGAAAATGCACCATCTCTGTTTCTGAACATGACTACAGTAATGCCTTGAGCCTTGAGAAAGGCCAGGACCCACAAGACCTTTATTCTGATGAAGCCTCAGTTCTTTTAGGGATTGCAGAAGTGATACCATAATGCATTGCAATAGCATCAAGTGAGAGCCTTGGATCTGCTAGTAGACCTAAACAATTGAGCTAGTAGACTTGGACGATTGATTTTTGTTGATAGGCCGGGCTTTGCTGCAATCAAGGAATTGTTCATCCCAAGGAGCCTTTCTCCCATGCCATGGAGTCAAATATTCTTCCTTCTAAAGGGTTCAGATGTCGCTTTAACTCTCTTGAAACTTGATAATACCTGTAGTGGCATGAAGCACTATGTACCTCCACCACCACTCATGGTCCTCTGCTGCAAGCTGGTAGTATGTTAATGCAATTGTAATAAATGAGGTAACAATGATGAGGATGATGAAGACAATGAAGAGAATGCTGTATATTGTGAAAATCTTGTGACCCCAGATACTTGCAAAAATGTAATACAGCTCAATGTAAATGGCACTAAATGGCAAAAAGCCTGCCATTGCCATTTGAGGAACAGTCCTTCTGTACCATGGTAATGGTGGAATCTCCCGGGGATACTTGTGGTACGGTATGGAGCTTGAAACTCTGCCTTGCTGTTCTTACCATCTATGCCGCCCAACATGAGCAAAGGAAAGGTGATTAGCGTCCAGGTGAGAACAATCACAATGATTGTACCGAATGGTAATGCTGCCGTGGCATTGTATGCTATTGCAACCAGTTTCTTCCTTCAAGTTGACCATAAAAGGAGGCTGCAACATAGCCTGCTATGCCAGATGTAAGAGCATATATAATAACAAGGGCAGTATATAGGGCTCCTCTGTTGTATGGATAGAAAATGCCCACCAATGAAAGCACAAAGATAAAGATAGTAAGGACTAACAGCTGAGTTCCAGAGCCAAGAACAGCAGAAAATAGAGACTTGTGTGAAGGATATCGAAAAACATCTCCATGAATGTACTTCCATTCTGTCTCCTCTTGATCATCCATTGACTCCTCATCACAAGAGTATTTGATAAAATCATTCTTCAGAATGCACATAAGAATTGTGGCCAGGAATCCCGTCAGGAGAAGAACAGTTACACACAAATTGATAATGGAGAACCAATGAATTTCCAAGTGCTGTGGCAAAAATGAAGATTTTGCATATTTATCCATTCGGCATTCAAAGGGAATGCCATTTTTTTTTCACTTAACAGAGTACATGAACTCAACCTCAATATCTTTGTCCTCGGTAATATCCACTGTGTACTGAGGATCTGTATGCACACTGGTTTTTATGACTCGATCATCGTTATATAGGATATTAAAGTGCACATGTCTGTAAAGCAAATACTTAGGCTTCTTCTCATTGCCTTTAGTTGCATTTTCAACCTTTCCAACAAAACCCCATATAGGCGGATCATCATAGTACATCTGAAAGTAGTAATCATTCTTAACTGCATCCCTGAACTTTGCTAGATCATTATTGTAGTTGAGTGCAGATCAGAATGCACTTTATTGACAGCAAGCCCCAAAATTGTTCCCACACGAACAGCAAGGCTGTAAGTGTCTTTGAATGATAACAACAACTGTTATAGGTAATTCTGGGCAGTTCCACAATCCTTTTTCGAGTTCAGCAGCCTTCAGTGGTTTTAAAATTTAATCCAAAGTTTCACGACCACAATCTGCTCATAAACTAAATGTATCCTTGCTGCCTTGTAAGGATATCAATCCACACGTTATCTATTGATTGTATGTATCTTCCAATAGATAAAAATAAGGGACAGCAGTCCACATTCACCCAGTAATCTCCCCTAAACAACAAATCAGTAAATGGGAATAGTACTCATAAATATAGAGCTTCTGTTCACTATACAACCCTGTCATCAATCTACAGGAAAGGGAAGTGCGCCTTAAGTTAACTTGTGCCTTTCACTGAAGAAAAAATGTGCCCAGTCATTAAGGATGACTATCTCCACAGAAAATTCCAGCCACCATTTCGACCTCTGTTCAGTTGTGTTCGCCCAGTCAATAGACAAGAGTTTTTCTTGAGGGGATGGAACTGCAATCAAGCTTCTTCCCTGGATCTGTGTAGGCTCAGATGCTGCAACAACGAGCTCCTTACACCCAATGCTCTAATACCGTGTTAAATTTTTGAGCTTGATTTATTAGATCTGATTTTTTAGCTTATTTTCAAAAGTTTAACAAATTCTTTAGATCACAATAAACTAAAACTGATAACATAGAGCAGCATAAATAAAAGATCACAAAAGAACACAAAGATTTACCCTGGGGAAACCCAATAAGGGAGAAAACATCAGCAAAAGATCTTCCTCTTAATTAATGAATAAGCTTTGCAGATACAAAACCCTCAATGGGGTGCTACAGTACAAAAATACAAGAGAGAGGACGGTTAGAGACCTTTATGCTTGTGTTGCTTAGTAGATCTGAAGAGATACCTGTAGATCTGATCTGAACACAGAAGATCTGAACTGAATACTGCAGATCTGCACTTGAATATTGTAGATCTGCAGTTAGATATTGTAGATCTGTACTTAGATGCTGTAGATCTGCACTTGGATATTGTAGATCTGCACTTAGATACTATAGATCTGTACTTAGATGCTGTAGATCTGAACTGTAATGCTGAAGATGTGCACTTGGATACTATAGATCTGAACTGTGTATAGAGAATGGTCCTCTTGCCTTTTTATGGTTTCTCCCAGCCTTCTAGAAGCATCCATATCTTATCTTCTTGTTGGGCTAAGTCAAACTTCTAGAAGCCCCATGGAAGACTTGAGTTCATCTTCCTTGTCGTGAGGTTCGACTCCCTTCTAATTGCTCATATAACATTATAACTTAGGCTTTTAGCCTTTTATTTTTTCATTACACTTTTAACCTTAGTCATTTAGACTAATTACAACATTAGCAAGCACATCTTATCCTTCTCTCTTTACATGGTCCTCACCTGCTCACAACTGCTTTATTACATTAATAAGAGCAAAGATCTTTTTGTACCATGTGGTCATTTGATCCTTTACTTGGTCATATGCTAAAATGTCTCTTAAGAGTGGCCAGCTCTTAGAGGATCACAACAAAGACCAAAAAGGTCATCCCACATACCAGTCTAGCTCACAGGACTTGTATGTTCGTCCTGACTCTTGCTAAACTCTATCTTGGCTTTTGCACATGGCTCACAAGGTTTGTACCTTGACTTTTGTACTAGGCTCACAAGGTTTGTTCCTTCACCTTGACTTTTGCACTAGACTCACAAGGTTTATTTCTTCATCTTGACTTTTGCACTAGGCTCACAAGGTTTGTTCATTCACCTTGGCTTTTGCACTAGGCTCACAAGATTTATCCCAATGTCTCCTTCATCCTAACTCTTGTCTGGCTCATAAGGTTTGTACGTTCACCTTGACTTTTGCCATCACTCACAAGATTGGTTGAATCTCCAAATCTCCCTGGCTAGCCTCAGGGTGGCCACTTAAGGCCTCTCATTGGAGAATGACTCCTAATGCTGCTAATTTTAACAACTTTGTGGTCAGAGAGATTACTCTGCGGCACTATTTTGCCGAGATCAATGAAATGGCAGTAGTCGGAACTACCTCTGGTACTCTATAGAGTTGACCCCCCAGAGTAACAACAACACTACGGGGTTGAGACTCATAAACAAGATGATTTTTCCACATATATGGTTGTCCTAAAAGAAAATCACAAACTTCAAGTTGGGAAACATCACACAATACCTAATCTTTGAAGGGATTGATGTCGTAGGATAGGCGACATTGTTGGTTGATGCGAATGTCTCGTCTCTGGCTCAATCATTCGATGGTGTACGGTTGGGGGTGTGGCATTGTCGATAGCTTCATTCTTTTGACAACCTTGGTTGAGAATCGAGATCAGGTTCTTCTGGCTTTCACTGTCAACAATGAAATGCAGTGGGGTCCCCTTCACCCACATTTGTGAGTGGAAGAGGCGCTCTCCCTCCTTAGGCTACTTTGGTTATTTTGGTTGGATTTTTGTGGTCGTGATGGTAGCAATGGGTTCTGCATCGATGATCCATTTCTCTTTATTGTGCTCTGAATTAGATTCCGAGCTAAGGTCTGATTCTTTTTCTTTGAGCTCAACCAACAATGACTGTTTCGAGCGACATTCATCGGTGTTGTGCTAGGGGCTTTTGTGGAATTCACACCACTTTTTGATGTCCTCCTTTGACTTCCCATCACCCTTCGTTGCCCACGACTTGGATTGGTTTTCTTGAGATTAGATCTCCTTGCTTGTCCTTAGTTTTGTGAATTAGGACCGCCTTACCATTATTTTGTTGTGGCAAATTTATAGACCTGAACTCCCGCTTATTCCTCTACTTGAATTTCTGCTCAATTTTGAGAGCATAATGATAAGTGGCTCCTAGTGAGGAGATGTCCAAGAAATCCATTTTTGTTTGGATGTACCTATGTAGGCCATTGAAGTACTTTAGAACTAGGTGTCTCACAGAATCTTGAATACCCAACTTTGATCATAGGGTATGTAAGATGTTGGTATACCTTGGCATTGTCTGGTCTCTCTTCTGACGCAGAGTCGTCCATCTTGTATACTGGTCATCATAGCTTCCAATAGGGTAGAACTCCTCCTAGAGGGCATCAACAAAGGTTGCCCTGGTGAGTTCTCTCTCAAATCGTGTAGATTCATTTGCGGTGTGTCTCTCCTAGTAACCTTCTCACCAAGCTTTGACATGGGGAAGGGATTTAAGGAGCATAAGGGGATATCGAAACTAACTTGTACCTTGAAGGGCGTCGCAACTCTGAAATGGCTGCTTGTCAAAGATGCCTTGGTTGCGTTGGTAGTCGTCGAAGGATTTGAGCGAAGTTGTTCTTTGTCTCGTTCATGTGTTGCGTGTGGGCTTCCTTGAGCAACATCTTGAAAGGATCTCCTTCTTCGTCATCGCTCTTTTCGCCTGCCATGGGAGGTCACTTGGGCTGGCGAGAACGTTCGTCCCTAAGCAAAACTAGCTCGAGAACCAACTCTCTATACCCTGACCTCGTTGGGGACATGCACCAAGAAATAACAAGGAGCAGATTGCTCTGATACCACTGATCCGGACTGTGCAAGGATCAAAAAAGTGTTAGGGACCTGTTGCCGTCCTAATACACACTTGCAAACATGAGCAAAGTCCAGCTCACTTAGTGTGTCCTTGGAGGCAGAATGCCTAGGTTCACAGTCCACACTGTCACCTTGACTGGAACCTCTTCCTTCTAGGCTTACTCCTAGGGAAGCCAAGGGGGGTAGACCCTAGTTACTAGATTTGATTTAACTTTAAAGTTCTAGGAGTTGGTTTTAATTTGTTAGAAGGCTTGGGGAAAAACTAGCCTAAGATGCTAAGGCAGCAAATGCAAAGTGCAAGATTATCTAAATGACAAGCAACCCTTTCCCCAAGTCAACTATGACTAGTGCCTAAGGTTGGGCAAGGGGTCAACTAAGTTTGAGGGTGGTTCAATTACAAAAATATTACAATTGAAATAAGTTGAACTATCCCACAAACTAAAATAACAACTACTTATACAATGAAAGACAAATATTACAAAGATACAAGATGATACACAAGATACAAATTAACAAGTTATACAATGATGCCAAAATGTGCAAGTTTAGGAAATATTAAAATTGAGATCAATCACATAAGCCAAGCATGCCCCAATAGCACTTACTCTATTGGACTCATTTTCACTGGCAACCACTAAAGCACTCAAAATTCAAGAAGATGATGCCTCCCCAAGTGGGATACTCGACTCCTTCTTGAATCACACCACAAGAGCAAATAAACAAAGATATATAAATTTGATAACTCAAATGCTCATAAAGATTTAAAACATTTAGAGAGACAAACCATAAGATTGCAATTAAAAATTGTAAACATGAAAGTATTAGCAATGTGTGTTCCTAAACATTCATCTAAGATCCCCCAACACACATGGATTGTCTATGCATCTACATGGTTAGGAGTCTCTTAAAAGTTAAGTAAATTTTATTATTCCCTTCCCCTAACTATGTTTGGAGCCTTAAACCTCCTCCTCCCTTAGCCAAATAGCTGTCGGGTGCTCAAGATAGTAAGGCAACGAGGCCCACCCTAGCTTCCACGGTCAGCCCTAACAGTAAGAGTACTTCCCGGAGAGGACACCCACCTGGAGCGCCACGGGACGGTCCCCCGCCACTTCCCTCCGTTGTTTTCCTCAAACCCGTTTTAGATGGTGGAGATGGCTGAATAAGGCTATCCTAAGTTGTCTAAAAGGTTATTATGACTCGCGGGTGAGTCTTTAGGTGTGTTTGGAGTGTTTTAGAAGTATTTTAGATGTCCGAAAATTGTGATTTAGGTCCAAAACCGAAACTGCAAAGTGCTTGAAATGAAATGCTATAAATGTAAAGATTTAGACCATAAATATGAGATAACATGAATGTAAAAGCTCATAAGATAACCATCATTAACATAGCATCCCATCCATCATCATAACATATAACCTTGCAAAAAGGAAAAGGCAAGAACAACTTGTCGAATGATAACAAGAATAGAACTTTAAGACTCTAATCATTCATCCACATGTATGTTAGCCCAATGAAAAAGATATGCTTGAAAATGAAATACTTAACAAAGTGAAAGATCTAGATCCTAAACCTTTAAGTGATTCACATATGCTTGAAAAAGATAAATGGCATAATGACTTAAGAAATAAATGAATTGTACCACTTAAGAAGGATTCTAAAGCATTAAACCATAAGACATGATAAACATATGTAAAAGAAACAACATGAAAGAAATGAAATGATAGATGTGATGACTACTCTAGATAATTTTAAACCATAATAGCATGTAGATCATCAAAAATATTTTCCTTTAGCCTCATGATTTTGGGGATTACTCTCCCAAGGTGTAGGCAACTAACACTCAGCAAAACTTAAAAAATTAGAGCAACCACTCACAATGACCAAGGTGGAGGCAAGCCTACCATTATTGGCCAAAGAGGGTTGAAAATAAAAATGAGATTATTATTATTAAGTGGCCACACTACCTTGTCTTGTAGACAAGTGGGGCCAAACAAAATAAAAAATAAACTTGAAAGCAAAACTAATCTAGCCCAACGATATTGAGGGGTTGGCTTGGCCAATCACACACCCAAGGTGTAGGCAATGTATTGTTAGCTTTAAATGATACAAAAATGCTGAAATGAAAGCAAGAAAATGAAATATACAAGGAGAGAAAGTAAGAGATTCTTTACCAACTTGATGGAGCCTTTTGGGGGTGTTGTGAGAGTGGATTTCGACAACGTTTCCCCTTGTCTCTGGTAAGAATCTGCAAAAACCAGCAAGCAAATGCTTGCTGAAAATGCTACACAACACAAAAAAAAGGTCAAAAAATCTCTGTTTTTACACAGAAATTTTTACATAAAATCTCCAAGTTAAAGTGAAAATATTTTGACTTATCTAAGAGAGTTAGCTACAACAATCTATGATGAAATGAAAGGAAACAAATCAGATCTAAAATAGAAGTAAGGAGTGTAAGAAGATGTGGGTTGAAAAACCCCTTGTTGAGGCTCTTCCAACCACTATCTTAGAGGCGAACTCTGCAAAACTTAAGCACCGTGTGAGTTATGGCAATAGAATAATGTGCAAGATAAAAGAATACTATGAACTACTTCATAATACCAACTATCCTACACATATAGATCAACAAACAATACTATCTATTGATCTATTCAAACAAAATACTTTGCTCAAGAAAACTATACCATAAAACCAATGCATAAAATCACACAATATCACCTCAATAGATGGAGCACATCAGAATACTCATGAAATGATCCAAAACCTCCAAAGCTTCTTGTTATTAGATCCAACAAAATGTGAGAACCTTG
>ML833432.1:38020-51489 GCA_009831015.1 Picea engelmannii
CCCATTAACTCTTTTTTACAAAAATTACAAAAATGACTTAGCAATTAAAATTGTTGTTTTGACTGACTTTGACTCTGGGTGGACAAATGCATAGCAAACTTTGTCCGACTGAGCTGAAACTTGGTCTATGGGTGTAGGGGGTGCCATTCCATTTCTTTTAAACATAAATACCCCTATCAAAAACCCAAAGACCCAGTTTTTACAATATTTGCTCAAAAACATTTAATTAATTAAATAATTAAAATTCCAACTTTAGGAAAATTAATTAAATTTAATTAATTAAAAAAAACCTATCTAGACTCGACGAAATTCCGGGAAACTTTCTACAATGTCTAGCATGGTCATTTACATCATTCCTAAACAATAGCTACCAAAGGATGAGACCATTAGAACGCCGTTCACCACTTTGGAGGAATTATTGAACGTGTGAGGGAAAAACTCATGGGAAGTCAACCAGGCTGAAAAACCCAATTGACAACCCGAGGATAAAAAACCCTCGGTGAAAGGAACTCTCTTAATGAAAACATCCCAAGGTGCATGACCTAACTATGATCCATGCAGACTTATTACATTATTAACCCACACAGGGGTGCGGAAATTTCGTTTACAAAATTTTGTGCTGGAGGCATAAAATGCCCAAGTAGAACCAAACTGTCTTCAACATACTTGCATCTGATGATGCACATCTTCATGGCACATGAGTTGACCCCCTAGCTGAATAGGCGGTCAACAGGACCTAACCTCCCTAACCCCTCACGTAGGTAGAATAATATAATTCCATGTAATCAAGGCCAATATTAATAAGGCCTAGCAATAAGGAAGAATAAGTCAAATGTAAGAAGACCTAATCGAAGCTTTCGCTTCTAGAAGGATCTTCTTCTAGATTGTTCTTTTGGATAGATAGATTTAGTATAAATAACATACTATTTTATATCTGGAATACTACAAGTGGTATCAGAGCACTTTCCTTGGCAGAAAATTGTGGGTTAAATTTTTTCAGGGTAGAGATGTATTTCGACATCTTAAAGCTACAGAGATCTGTCATTACGCGCATAAACCTGTGCCCTGGGAGTCATACAAGCAAGAAATACAAGTGGTACTCAAGTGCACATCTGTTGGCCACCCTTGTAACCCCTGTTGGTACCCCTTTGAGTGGTAGCGCATCAGACAACACCTGTATACGGATCGACCTAGATATCCTGAAGCCCTCCATAGATGAATTGATTGGCCGCCTGACTGCAATAGTGCCACTGAGAACAACACTCGAGAAGATACTCTCTAGTACCTGGGTAGTCGGGTAGTACGGCTAAGGGCACGACTTAGCCTCCTTAGTTGGTGCCCTAAGATATTGGGTCGAGTACTACTATTGGACTCCGCACATATATCAGAGAGCTATAGCACAAGGCAAACCCTTGTCTGTAGACACCCTGCATACAAACAAGATCTATTGCTGCGCAACTATGGCTCTTGCATTCGGGTTGCGAAATTACTACACATTTCTTTCTGTTAAGAATTTGGGCATTTCAACATTGCAATATTCTTCAGATTGGAGTATAACTTTGCAGGAGTAAAAAAAAAGAGTATAGTGGTCTCGTCGACACACTTCTTTGGGACCTATCCCATTAGTTCCTCTCTTTGCCCCGATTCCTAACACAATTTTTTTTTGTGGACCTGACCCTTCTCTGGCACTCTTATTTGGCCCCTATCCCATTGGATCCCCCTTTTCGCCCTGATCGCAGTGGTACCTATCATTTGACACCCTTCTTTTTTGTGGTCCCAACCACCCCTCCAGACCCCTTTTGTTTCTCCTATACCATTTGCTTGCTCATTTTTCCAAATGGCTACCACACGAGCCCAAGAACTCAATACCTTGATTGCTGACACCCACCAGAACCAGGAAGACATCAAGAATATCAATGCCAACCTTAGCTCAACCTATTCGGCTATTGAGATCCTCAAGTAACAATGTTCCCACATCAAAGACCTCAAAGAACACTTCATGGGCCGTTCCTAGAACCCTTCCTCTTTTGAACAACCTTCTTATGAGGATGACCATGACTCTTCCCACTACCAAGGTCCTCATACTACCCACTTTTATCGAGACCTTCGCCCTCCCAGAATTGAGGTGAACAAATTTGAAGGATCGGATCCCGCAGGCTGGGTCACCCAAATGGAACATTATTTCTCTTTGCATGGCAATACTGATGATTTAGCCAAGATTTGTTATGGTGTCCTACATCTGGATCCGGAACGATGGCAATGGTGAAAAAAGGCATGCTAAGGGTAGGTTGCTTGGACACAGTTTGTGGCCGAACTTTATGATCGCTTTGATTCTGACACCCACCATTTAGGCAGTTTGACCAAGTTAAAGCAGTCTGGGATAGTGGAAGATTTTATTTCTGCATTTGAGCACTTGGCTTTCAGAACGGAGGGCATGCCAGACGCTTTCTTTAGGGAATGCTTTATCAGTGGTCTCAAAGATGAAATTGGTGCCCATGTTCTCATGGCATGCCCCCAGACTTGGTTGGAAGCTACTCAACAAGTCAAGGAAGCACAACAGATTGTATCCTCCTAGACCCGCAAAGCCTCCTTTCCTCCTCGCCATAAACCCACCAATTATGCCCCTCCTGCAACTCCCCCCAAGATCCATAAATTAATTAGGGATGAAATGGATGAACATCAACTCAAGGGTCTTTGTTATAATTGTGATGACAAATATTTTTCTGGGCACAAGTGTAAGGAACATAAGCTTTTTATGGTTGTGACTGAGGATCTTTTTGAAGATGTTGTTGTTTTACCTGTGGAGGAACTACCACCGCCATCTGACCTCACCCCACCCTATGATCCACCAGACGTTGACCCAGTGATTTCACTTAATGCTCTCACTGGTTTCTCTGCTCCCCAGACTCTCAAATTATTTGGTTACATCAAAAATAGGAAAGTCATCATCCTTGTGGACAATGGTAGCACCCAAAACTTTATTCATCGCCGCATTGCCCAAGAAGTCAATTGTTACATCCGTGCCATCAATAATTTTCAAATCATGATTGCCAATGGCGGTTCCATGAAATGTGGGGTACGATGTGAAAATTTGCGACTCCAAATTGGTCAGTATCACCTGAAATCCCATATGTTTGCTATAGACATGGGTGGTTGTGACATTGTTCTTGGTGCTAAATGGTTATGCACTCTAGGCCCCATTCTCATGGATTTTAACGACTTAACCATGCAATTCCAACAGGAGGGACACTAGTATAAGTTCCAAGGCATCACAACAAGCTCCCCTGAGATCATTAGTTCCCATCGCATGGAAAAACTCCTCAAAAAAGGTCATTCGGGAATTATAGCCCAACTCCACTCCATTCATGCTGTTGAGACACCTTTTGTGCATCTCGACCTCCAATCTATCCTCTCCCGCCACCAAGTTGTTTTTACCACTCCTAAAGAACTTCCCCCTTCCTATGGAGTCCATGATCATTCCATCCCTCTCATCCCGGGCAGTCTTCCTCCCAATGTTCGACCTTATCGTCATCCCTTTGCCCAGAAGAATGAAATTGAGAAAATTGTTCATGAAAGAAGGTAATGGTAATGGTACTAGCCCCTATTCTTCCCCTATGATAATGGTATTCAAGAAAGAAGGTACTTGGCGCATGTGTCTTGATTTTCGTGCCCTCAACAAACTCACAATCAAAGACAAATTCCCCATTCCTGTCCTTGATGACCTCTTGGATGAATTGAGTGGTGCTCAGTACTTCACCAAATTGGATCTCTGTTCTGGCTACCACCACATCTGTATGAAAGAAGAAGACATTCCCAAGACTACATTTCGCACTCATGAGGGTCATTATGAATTCTTGGTAATGCCCTTTGGATTGTGTAATGCTCCTTCCACTTTCCAAAGTCTTATGAATCATGTCTTTCGTCCTTTTCTTCGTCATTTTGTCTTAGTTTTCATTGATGATATTCTCATCTATAGTAAAACTTGGCCATCCCATCTCTCCCATGTGAATCAAGTTCTCCATCTACTCTCTAAGCACCAACTTTTCCTCAAACAATCTAAATGTGCCTTTGGTGCCCCAGAAGTGGAATACCTGGGTCATATTGTCGGCAAGGATGGTGCTCGAGTGGATCCTAAGAAAATTGCCTCTATGCAAGATTGGCCTCGCCTTAAAACTCCTAAGAGCTTGCGTGGTTTTTTGGGTTTAACGGGTTATTATAGGAAGTTTGTTCGGAATTATGGAAAGATTGCAGCTCCTCTCACTTCTCTCCTTAAAAAGAATGCTTTCACTTGGACTTCAACTGCGGATCATGCCTTCCAAGCCTTAAAAGATGCTATATGCTTGACCCCTGTCCTAGCCCTCCTAGACTTCACAAAGACATTCGTATTGGAATGTGATGCTTCCGAGAAAGGAATTGGAGCTGTCCTCATGCAAGATGGCAGACCTTTGGCCTTCACTAGCAAACAACTTTCAGAGCGACATTTGGGCCAATCCATTTATGTAAAGGAAATGTTAGCTATTTTGCATGCTGTGCATCTCTGGCGTCCTTTTTTATTGGGTCAACGATTCCAAATCAAAACTGATCACCAGAGTCTCAAGTATTTCCTGGAACAACGAATTTCATCCTCGGCATAGCAAAAATGGGTGACCAAGCTATTTGGCTATGATTATGAGATCATTTACAAGAAGGGCAAGGAAAATGTAGTGGTCGATGCTTTTTCCTGGAAATATGAAGAAGACGGGTCCCTTTTCTCCCTCTCCTTCATTGTACCAGATTGGCTCCCAACTGTTAGTCAGGAATGGCTGCAAGAGCCCAAAGTTTCTAGCTAGCTCCACCAATTGCAACACAATTCTTCAGTTTCTCCAGGGTACTCTTGGCACAATGAAGAGCTTCGCTACAAAGGCCGTTTGTATTTATGCAAGCAATCCCAACTTAAATCCATAGTGCTTTCTGAACTTCATGCCTCACCCATAGTCGGGCATTCAACGGGTCAAATGTTCTTTTTTCTGGGAGGGTATGAAACAAGACGTCCGCACCTTTGTGGCTGAATGTGAGGTCTGTCAACACAACAAGGGAGAAACTGTCAAAGCTCCGGGCACACTCCAACCACTTCCGATTCCCCCTGCTATTTGGTGAGATATTTCTATGGATTTCATTGTAGGCTTACCTAAATCGGGCAATAAGTCAATCATCATGGTGGTCGTAGATCGTCTCTCCAAATATGCTCATTTTTGTGCTCTTCAACACCCATTCACATTCACCACAGTGGCTCAAATCTTCATGGATAATATTTGAAAGGCAAAATCGGTGGGTTCAATGGTTACCCCTAGCTGAATGGTGGTACAACACATCTTACCATACAACTACTTGCATGACTCCTTTTGAAGCAGCCTATGGCCAAAAGCCCCCATCAATTCTCTCCTATATGCCAGGGGTCTAGAAAGTTCAGGAGGTTGACAAAAATCTTACAGTCCCCGAGGCTATTCTTCGTGCCCTCAAAGACAATTTGGTCATAGCTCAAAATCACATGAAGCAACAAGCAGATCAAGGTCGTTCCGAACGCCATTTTGTTGAAGGGGACCAGGTGTTTCTTCGACTACAACCTTATAAACAGACTTCACTCAAAGCTAAACACCGTCAAAAACTGGGGCCCAAATTTTATGGTCCTTATACAGTGCTCAAGTGTGTGGCACTGGTGGCCTATCGGTTAGCTCTACCCAGTCAGTCAAAGCTCCATCCTGGTTTTCATGTTTCCTGCTTAAAGAAGGTGATTGGAACTAAGTGCCAAACTCAAACTAGTCTCCCTGAGTTGGAAGAAGAAGGTTCCATATGGTTGCAGCCACAAGTAGTCTTGGCCCAGTGAGAGCATCGTCTCCGTTAGCGCACCATCAAGGAAGTGTTAGTCCAATGGAAAGATACACCTCCAGAAGATGCCACCTGGGAGCCGACCACCATTCTACAACAATTTCCTCATTTGAAGCCTTGAGGACAAGGCTGTTCTTCAAGGGGGAGGGCATGCTCGGGACCTAACCTCCCTAACCCCTCACGTAGGTAGAATAATATAATTCCATGTAATAAAGGTCAATGTTAATAAGGCCTAGCAATAAGGAAGAATAAGTCAAATGTAGAAGACCTAATAGAAGCTTCCGCTTTTAGAAGGATCTTCCTCTAGATTTTTCTTTTGGATAGATAGATTTAGTATAAATAGGAGTAGAGGGTATAAAAAATCTTGTCTTGGATATTATTGTAATAGAGCTTTGCTTTGCTGGAGGTTGCCCCCTCGAAGTGGCAAGTGAACATTGCTATCATTAATCAAGGTGCTCTTTTTGGTGTTATTCTGGTATTGTTCTGGTTATATCATTATTGTTCTGCCATCTCTAGCTAAAATATTTCTGTTTTGCATACTATTTTATATCTGGAATACTACAGAAAGGCAGGCAAGCAAATGCGAGACATATACACAGAAATACAACATAGAGCACAATTATAGTAAGAACCCAACTCTTTATTAAATAGCAGAATATTATAGAACAAACAACAACTTAGAATGGTGGTAGCTTATCTTTGAAAGGGAGAGATGTCAGTTACACTCATTTGCCAAGAAGCCATTACAAGAGGCCGAAAGGGTGGCCTTTAAACATAGGAAAGAGCGCTCTCAAGGTCCAAAATCTTAATCATCGGAGGCAAAGTGCCAAAAGGTCTGCAGGCTTGAAGTGGACACTCCTATTAAGTTTACAATGCTCAAATATTTTTTGTCTACATCATGAAGGAAAAATGAGATGATCTTTTACAAATGAGAGGGCTTGTATATATATTACTTACGGGTGCCTTTTCACTTAAGAGTCATATCTTTTCACTATTTTATTATTATTATTTGTTTTATTTTCTTTATCCCACCTTACAAATACCACGGGTTACAAAAGCCATGGGCTCATAAACCACCAATGGTAAAATCCAATTAATGACTGCAAATATCGTTTCACCACTTTGTTATTATTATTTCTTTTATTTTTCTCCACCTTGCATGTTCCCAAGGAGATTTGAAGGCATGCATCCCAAGGAAAGATTGCAACAATTAATGAGCAGGTTCATACAACAGTAAAGAGGGTCGTACAGTACGGATTTGTAGAGGGTCGTACAACTGTTTATGCACATAAATGAAGGCACAAATTTCGAGGTGTTGTTTTGAGTTAAGTCCGTACAAGATAGTATTGAGGAGTGTTTTTGCTGTCAGGGAGGTCGTACTATTCAGGCTGTACAATTGAAATTTGAGCACAGATTTCGAGGAAGAAGTTTGGTCTGATTTTTGTGGTCTTTGGCACATTTTTTGAGGTGGATTGTAGGCACAAGTTACAAGATAAGTACTGTGCATTTATTGTTGTAAACTCATAATTTTTCCTGCGAGCTCAATAAAAGAATCTCTCCTTGGCTGGTTTTCTCTTCGGGGTTTTTCTAGGGGCATTGCCCATATATCTACTTGTCAAATGCATACTTGAATGCTGTCTATTGTTCATTTATTTCCACTGCTGATTTTCAAAGTGCTTAGTCATTTGTATTTCTGCTCATAGACTATTGTTGAATGTTAGTTGCTTACTACATTCCAGTTTAAGTTTTATTGGAGGTTGAAATTAGAGTTTGACTAAGTGTTTGTCTAGTAATTTCAACATGGTATAACAGCTTGGGCTTTGAGGTTCAGTGGACAAAGTTTGGCACTTGGATAGCAGTGATCTGCAGGGGTTTTTGCTTGGAAGAAGAAGAGAAAGAAAGGGTCTTTGTCAATTGGACAAGGATGACTTCTAGTCTAAGGTATGAGGATAGGTTTGAGGGGATCTCCAATTACCTGCAATGGAAGGTAAGGATTGCAGCTGTTCTCAAGGAGAACAAGTTGTGGGCGTTTGTGAGTACGTACCACAGTGACAGTGCCTTTGTCGGATCCCATTGCCCTAGACCTCCATGAGGTGAAGAAGCAAGGGTGCAGAGGACAATCTTGGATGGAGTGAGAGACCACCTGATTCCACATTTGGCTGAGAAGTTGATAGCCAAGGAGATGTGGGATGCACTGACAAACTTGTATGATAAAAAGAACGAGAACATGAAGATGGCCCTAAGGGACAAGCTCCACGACACTAGGATGGCCAAGGGAGAGAGTGTGACCTCCTATCTCACCTGGCTTAGACAGGTGAAGGATGAGTTGGCAGACGTAGGGAAGATTATTCCAGTCTCGGAGTTGGTGTGCATAGTCCTGAAGGGCTTCACCAAAGAGTGGGATGTTTTCGTGAGGTTTGTGGTGGGGAGAGAGAAGATCCCAGATTGGAGCAGACTATGGGATGACTTTACTCAAGAGGAGATCTAGGAGGGTTCTCATAGTAGAGATCAGGAGAAGGCAGGCCGCAGAGGGTGGTGCAAACGAGCATAATGTTGCTCTTGTGGAAAAGAGCAAAGACAAGGACATGAGCAAAGTGAAACGTTGTGCATGTCACAAGACTGGCCACTACGCTAGTCAATGTTTGAAGAAGAAGAAGAAGGAGCAAGAGGTATCAACTTCAACTAAGGTTGTTGAGTTTATTGAGAAGTTCGAGAGGGATTTTTTTCTGATGACTGGTCTTTCACACAGTGGTAGTGCAGAGTTTGTGGACAGTGGTGCATCTCGACATATGACGGGAATGAGGTCCGTGTTCCTCAGTTTTTCAGAGATAGACTCAGACTGCTATGTGGGTTGTGGGGCTAGCACCAGACAAGCAGTGAAAGGGGTTGGATGCATGAGATTCCAGCTGGAGTCGGGAGGTTTTCTGGAGTTGGCTGAAGTGTTGTTTGTTCTAGAGCTGCTAGTAAATTTACTCATAGTGTCAACTTTGGAGGTCAATGGATGTGGAGTTGTGTTCTTCCGTGGATTGGTGTTTCTATATCCAAAGGGAGCTACTCCAAACACAATAGTATTGCTTGGTGTCCAATATGAGAGGTTATACAGGTTGCTGGGACAACCTGTGGTCAGTGTTACCAGAACCTATAAAACCGGCCGGTTCGACCAAGTCACTGGCAAAACCGGTTCAAACCGGTGATTCAAACTGCTCATGACTGGTTCTGTACAACCGTCGTACAGACGGAAAAGTGAGTAGATTTGCAAATTTAGAAAAAAAAAGGGGCATGCAATGGAAGGTTCTAGAAATGTCTAGAGGCCTAATAAACCTAAAAAAGCAACCCCACTCCCTAATAAACCTATAAAAGCAACCCCACCCCCTCTATTTCACTCACACTATTCATTTCACTCTGAGTTTGAATCTGAGTTCGAGTCTGAGTTTCAGTATGTAGATTCAGATTATTAGATTGTGTAGTCTCTAGTCTAGACTCTAGAGTTATTTTTGGACTTTATAGGCCATTTAGAGCCTTTTTGATGATGTATTTTGATTTAGATATTCATATGACTATGGAGTGCACTTACTCTTAGTGCTATTTTGGTTTTATACATTGTTACTTGTTATATATATATGAGAAACTTTGCAAATTTGTGTAATGGTTTGGATTCACATGGATGCACATGAATATGTATTTTTTTTTCAAAATTTGAATATTTTATGTATTTTTTAGTGACCGTTTTTTTTCTGTTTTTTTTCGGTTCTGGTTTGGTTTCGATTTTTTTGGTCGACCGGTTCAATGACCGGTCCAGTTCTGGTAACACTGCCTATGGTTGGATCTAGTGGATTCTTGAATTCAGAATCTGTGTTAGTGTCTGAGAGTGAGCAGGTTGATCGGAAGAGTGAGTTGATATTGGGGACTCATGCTTCTTCCAGTACTCTCAGAGGACTCAACTGGTATGAGATGACACAATTGGATGCTCGGAGGAGTGAGGAGACTCCTAGAAGCATGCCTTGGATGGACAGGTCTTCAGATCAGAGTTCAACGTAGGTAGCAATAATGTCTTCTAGTTCAGAGGGAGCAACTACAACAGCCAATGAGATGATGGTGTTGGAGGTAGATTTTGGTGGAGGTTCCAGAAATAACTCCCTCGCTAAGAGGGAGTGTTAGTTTTTGTAGCTCGGAGGTACTTCTGCATTGGCGGTGCCTAGCATGCAAAAGTGACCGAGCAAGTGTCTCTCTCTAGTGACTTGACTTTATAAAGTGATTTTATAAAGTCAAGTGGGGTCTTCTATTATTTAAAGAGTAAAAGTGACTTTTTATAAAGTTTGGGTCACTTAAATGATTTAAGTGAACTCAATGAAAGATTAAGTCAACCGTTGATCTCAAGAGGGCAAGATCTAATCTTGACCGTCTATCTCTTTGGAGATCTAGGGTTAGGGCAGTTACTCATTAATGGGTAAATAAAATGAGCTATTGAGAGAGATGAGGCACACTTTTTAAGGAGAGATTGAGCAGGAATGTGAAGAGACACATTTTCCAAGAGAGTTTGAGCAGAAGGAAGAAGAGGAGCAGCAAGAGGATTGGCATGCGTCCCAAGGAGATTTGGAGGCACGCATACCAAGGAAAGATTGCAGCAATTAATGAGCAGGTCCGTACAACAGTAAAGAGGGCCGCACAGTATGGATTTGGAGAGGGCCGTACAACTGTTTATGCACAGAAATCGAGGCACAGATTTTGAGGTGTTGTTTGCTGAGTTAAATCCATACAGTCCAACAACAAAGCACTGTAGCTGTGCACAGAAATTGAGGAGTGTTTTTGCTGTCAGGGAGGCTGTATTGTTCAGGCTGTACAGTTGAAATCTGGGCACAGGTTTTGAGGAAGAAGTCTGGTCTTATTTTTGCGGTCTTTGGCACATTTTTTGAGGTGGACTGTAGGCACAATTTACGAGATAAGTACTGTGCATTTATTGCTGTAATACATTGCTGTAAACTCAAAGAATTTTTTCTGCGAGCTCAATAAAAGAAGCTCTCCTTGGCTGGTTTTCCCTTGGGGTTTTTTCCAAGGGCATTGCCCATATATCTACTTGTCAAATGTGTACTTGAATGCTGTCTACTGTTCATTTATTTCCGTTGCTGATTTTCAGATTGCTTAGTCATTTGTATTTCTGCTCATAGACTACTGTTGAATGTTAGATGCTTACTACATTCCAGTTTAAGTTTTATTGGAGGTTGAAATCAGAGTTTGAGTAAGTGTTTGTCTAGTAATTTCTACATTGCAAATTGTAGAAATTCGAGGTACTATGAGGCTGCCAAAACAGGTCTGTCATTGACCTGAAATTTGGCTCTAAATTTCAATCTCCAAGACTGTTCTTTGCTGCTGTTTTAGGACAGCAAACAGTCAAGTATATTTCTGCTCATAATTTTTATGGGTGCTCTTTTGAGGTGCCCTTGCAAGTCTTTTCATATCTCAATGTTAGCACATGCAATATATTCAAAACAAATAACCCTCCTCTTGATCTTTACTATTCTAACAAGCTGATCTATACTCTAAGCATGCATGAAATGAACACAAGTATTTTTGGTCAACATGACTCTGGATAAAACCCCCCTGGGGAAAACCAGTTTGGAATGAAAGTATATATAATGATGATCTTAAGTAGTGAATACAACAAGTAAGCTAATACAATGGAACTTGATACAATAGCAACTCCTCACGCGAAGCTTTGGAGTTCCAAGAAGAGAAATGCGCCCCAAGCTTAGTGTGCCCTCTTCCCTTGTTTCTCTATCCACTGAAGTGATGCGCTCTCCTTCCTCCTTGGTCCAATGAATAATCCCTTCCACACAAATGTGCTCTTATGTGTCTCCTCCAACATGAGCCAAACAGATCTGAGATAACATAAGTTCTTCTATTACCTGCTAGTGGTGCACCCTCCACCACAAGTGCGCCCTCCTCCAAGCAATAACCAATACCAACAAATAATGAGGACCTAAGCCTCCATGAGCCCTCCATGAAAGATGGTGCCCAAGCTCTCCTCTCCCAATGCTTCCATTCTCATCCTCTTGCCCTTCTCCAAACTCTCTTGGTGAACATACAAATGAATGAGCCTCCAAATGCCCTATGCGCCCTTCTTAAGGAATCATAAGGAACCTAAAAAGTCAATGGCTAGGACCACTCCAAGCCATATCTAATCCATGGTTGAGATCTCTCAAAAAGAATCTCAACTCAAAACCCACTTTGGGTTAAGTTTCCATAGTTCACTTTATGTCCCCCAATTCATCAACAAAGTGAATTAATAGTCACTTTTCACTCAAGTGACAAATTTCACCCTTTTGACTGAGGAAAATGTCAAAGTTAAATTAGACATAAAGTATAAGGAACAATGGGTCAAATATTTCCCTCTAGTGGTTAGAGACCCACAACCACAAGGGGACCAGTTTCCAAGGTACCCAATTCTCAACACTCCCTCTTACCGAGAAAAGTGCCATTCACCCCCAATCTCATCCCTATAGTGGACATGGTTGCTTACTGGCAAATACTCGGTGAGTATGGTTGTACTCTAATCATCAAAAGTAGTCTCTAACACAGATCTACTCAACCTACGTGATCTATAGATGGAAATGCATCTCCACCTATCCAAGATTGCCTAGATCTTGGCATCACACCAAAGATCTCAACTTTGGTCTCTCACCAAGGATTTCTACCTCCTGGCATCTCGCCAACGGTCACTACTCATGGCATCTCACCAAGAATCTCCCATCTTGGCATCTCACCAAGAGTCTCTCTCTTGGCATCTCACCAAGAGTATCTAGATCTTGGCATCTCACCATGATCCTGAACTTCACCTCTCACCAAGTGAGTTCCACCTGAAGTGGAACCTAAACCCAATCTGCTAGTCTCCATACCCAAGTGAGGCTCAAGCCTCTGTGGTGCCCTGCTCCTCCTCCTCATCAATCTCTGATGCTCTGAAGCCCCTGCGCCAACCCTCTGTCTTGACAACTCTGAAACTGAAGTTGTCTTGGGTGGACCGGTCACCCTTGAAGATGGTGTCCTTGAAAAATGAATCTGAGCTCCTTCTGAATCAATACTTTGAGTCAACAGGTCATCCTCAACTCTGTCTCCCCACCTAACGTTGGATGGTGCATCAATTGAACAACGACTGACAAACGCACACTCCCTCGCAAACTGAGCTGCGAACTCATCCTCCTCTGTTGTCACTGCAGTACCATCCTGCTTCTTCTTCTTGGGACATTGTCCTGCATAGTGACCCATCTCTCCACAAACAAAGCATTTCACTGTGCTCATGTATCTCTCTTTCCCATTGCCACTCTGCTATGGTTTGGCCCCTCCCTTGGGACCCTGTCTAGCACCTTCGTCGGTCTTCTTCTTGCCCTTAGTCCATAGAGCAAGGCCCCGAGCTCCATCTCAGCTCCTCCTGTACGAAGTCGTCCCAAAGTCTCTCCCTAGTCCCAGGTGTAGAAAATTCCAGGTCCTATCAGCAGTCTTCTTGGTCTGTCTTTGACCAAGCTAAGACACTAAGTTTTTCTGCTGTCATAAATTTTAATTCTGCTGTTTTATAACAGCCAACTGTAGTTTTGGTTTTGCTGATGTGTTAT
>ML833432.1:51589-63414 GCA_009831015.1 Picea engelmannii
CACTTTTGGGTTAATTCCCTAAGTCACTTTATGTCCCCTCAAAATCACCAAAAAGGTAATTTAATGTTCACTTTTGCCAAAAGTGACATTTTGCACTTTAACCAAAGTCAAAGTACAAATAGACATAAAGGACTAGGACAAAGCGCCAAATGACTTTCCCACATGTGCTAAGGAGGGAAAACACATGGGGAACACCTCCTCAGGTACTAATCTCAACACCAGGTAGGCATGACCTCCCGGGCTACAATGCCTCGTACAAATGAACCCCAAGATTTGGTAAAGCTATTCAAAGCCGTACCCACCAAGAATTCAGGATCCACAATCTCTTCGATTGCGGCCAACTCGTCTTGAATTTGTGTAAATCTGCCAAGGAATGATGTAACCAACTCGGAATTGAGCATCTGAATGTTCTTGAGCTTGTTCTGCAAAACCATCTTCCGGTTCTGGTTTGGACTTTGGTAAAGCTTGCATAAAGACTCCCACATCTCAAATGCATAGTCTTTACTGATCAAATGTTGAATGACGTGGTCTCTCACCCCGTCCCAAATAGTCATTTTCGCCTTGGTGTTTTGCTTCCTGAAATCTGCATCCAACATTGGTGATGGAGTAGGTGCAGGAGGAATCACTACGAGAGCTTGAACTATATCCCATAGTTCAAGATCCTACAAGCCGAAAGTGATCCTGGTCTTCCAAGGGGAGCAATTGCTAGCTCCGTCTAGCCTATCCTCTGCCCGCATCTAGGACACCGACATGGTTGTCCACTAAAGCTCACACTGATGCTAACACTGCACAAGAGTGCTGCCTCACTTCTGTCAACATAGGTGTGAAAAGAGGCAGTCAAACTACAACGTCACTCCTGACAGCACAGGTGTGAAAAGAGGTTGTCCAATACAGCCTCACTCCTATCCACACAGGTGTGCAAAGAGGCTGTCCAAATTAGCCTCACTCCTATCCAAATAGGTGTGAAAAGAGGCTGAAAACACAAGTCCAAAACAACCCTACAGTCTGTCCAACAAATCTGTCCACAAGCTGTCCATTAATTCTGCCAACAAGTTGTCCAAAAATCTGCTAACAAGCTGTCCCAAAACTGTCCACTGTATGCTTTAAAAAACCAGCAAGTCCTTGCAACCAAGGGCTCTGATACCATGTAGAAATTCGAGGTACTATGAGGCTACCAAAACAAGTCTGTCTTTGACCTGAAATTTGGGTCTAGGTTTTAATCTCCAAGACTGTCTTTTGCTGTTGTTTTAGGAGAGCAAACAGTCAAGTAACTTTCTGCTCATAATTTTTATGGTTAAGTGCTCTTTTGAGGTGCCTTTGCAAGTGTTTTCATACCCCAATGTTAGTACATGCAATATACTCAAAACAAATAACACTCCTCTTGATCTTTACAACTCTAACAAGCTGATCTATACTCTAAGCATGCATGAAATGAACACAAGTATTTTTGGTCAACATGACCCTGGATAAAACCCCCCCGGGGAAAACCAGTTTGGAATGAAAGTATATATAATGATGATTTTAAGTAGTGAATACAACAAGTAAGTTAATACAATGGAACTTGATACAATAGCAACTCCTCACGAGAAGCTTTGGAGTTCCAAGAAGAGAAATGTGCCCAAGCTTAGTGCGTTCTCTTTCCTTGTTGCTCTATCCACTGAAGTGATGTGCCCTCCTTCCTCCTTGGTCCAATGAAGAATCCCTTCCACACAAATGTGCTCTTATGTGTCTCCAACATGAGCCAAACAGATCTGAGATAGCACAAGTTCTTCTATTACCTACTAGTGGTGCGCCCTCCTCCAAGCAATAACCAATACCAACAAATAATGAGGACCTAAGCCTCCATGAGCCCTCCATGAAAGATGGTGCCCAAGCTCTCCTCTCCCAATGCTTCCATTCTCATCCTCTTGCCCTTCTCCAAACTCTGTTGGTGAACATACAAGTGAATGAGCCTCCAAATGCCCTAGCGCCCTTCTTAAGGAATCATAAGGAAACCTAAAAAGTCAATGTCTAGGATCACTCCAAGCCACATCTAATCCATGGTTGAAATCTCTAAAAAAGAATCTCAACCCAAAACCCACTTTGGGACCTGGGTTAAGTTTCCATAGTTCACTTTATGTCCCCCAATTCACCTACAAAGTGAATTAATAGTCACTTTTCACTCAAGTGACAAATTTCACCCTTTTGACATAGGAAAACGTCAAAGTGAAATTAGACATAAAGTATAAGGAACAATGCGTCAAATATTTCCCTCTTGTGGTTAGAGACCCACAACCACAAGGGGACCACTTTCCAAGGTACCCAAATCTCAACACAAATACCATGGGTGTATACCATGGTTTACCAAAACAATAGGCTCGTAAACTACCAATGGTAAAAAAACCGATTAATGACCATGTTGATTCAGTGGAAGAAGTGGACGGCCACCAATATCCCCCTGGATCAGGAACTACGAGGATTATAGATAGGTATTTGACCTGATAAAAATATAGGTCTGTTTTGATCACTATAGAATGTTTATCAATAGTTCCATACTCATAGTCTCGACTCTCCATGGCTCGCTGCATTTGTGGAAAATTTATGTCCTAGAGATCTTTGCTTCTGCACAACAAAGTTCCATTTATAGCACATTTACAGTTTGAGTTGCTAACTGGAAAATATTCAACTTATGGTTTGTCTCCGATGTCCAGTACCAGGGATCCCATCTTCTCTTTCTTAGAGAAGATAATAAGGAGGTCCCCTCATGCTGAGAGGCTTTCATGGGATGAGATAATGAGTGGTCCCCACTCACCCTTCTTTCAGTTGTTTGTTCGTAGATTTTCTCTCCAATAGGCCTGCGTGCCAGAACAAAAGTAGATTCTTTAAGCGGCACTCTCCAATTCTTATCAATCGGTAACCAGCTTATGGATCTATTTAAGTAAGCCTAGACTCCTCATTTCGGCATTCAGAGTTGGTGAGAGCATTAGGAAGTCTGGAGTCTAGTGAGTCGAGAGGTCTGCATGAGCATACACTCAGGAATTGGCTGTATGCTATTTAAGGTTGCAGATTTCTCAATTTAGAATTTGAGTTCCCTCTTGTCTGAGCTCTGAGTCCTTTTGTGAGTTTGTTTCACGTGTTGATTTGTAAACAAGAGTTGTGTCATCTAATCTGTCGTCCCTGTATTGGATCAGAGGCTTATCTCCACCTGATAATGTCAACAGGGTACTGTGCAATCTGAGACATATGTTATGTTGAATAGGAAGGGTGAAAATCTATTTTATGTATGGATCAGTTTGTTAATAAAACCCATTGAGCTTTGATTCAGATCATAATTCTTGTGTATTGAGCCTATATGTTGAGCCATTGATTCCCCTGCTTGACAGTGGTGTGTGTGTGTAATTTGTTAGTATCACTTTTCCCATTTGCAAATTTTGAATATCATGTTTCCAGCACGTATCCATTTCCCCGCACCATCCAACTTAGATGTATACCAAAGTCATTATTTAAATAATTTTCCTTAGACCTCAAGCAAATTTATAAACAGATTTTATTACCACATACATGAAAAAAACTCTTATATTTCAATCAGTAATTTACTTATAAAATCTTGTCTAATTTATATGTTATTTTCCATTATGGGTCTTGGAATAGATAATGGTAATGCATACCCTATCAATAAGCTGAAATTGTACAAACTTTTAAAGTAATTTCCAGCCAACTTTACTTGCACTATTTCGGAATTCAATTTGTCTTTATAAAGTTGTGAACTTAATCATGCTTTTAAAGTCCAGCTGATTGACTTTTCTTTGCTAAAATATTTCTTAAAGCAGTTATAAATTTAGTTGAAAATCATTTCTTTTATTTCTTTTTCTGTTTTTAGTTATTTACGTTTGTTCTTCAGCTAAGCTATGCATCATGAGAGATGTTCTTATGTCTATCAAAATCAGTTAAACCTTGTTCCTGACTTTATAATCAGTATCTATTTGGAAGATTTTGAGCTCATGTCTCAGCATTAATACAAATTCGATCACCTTATAACTTGCCACTGACCACTTGGCCACACATTGATTATTATTGTAACATACTTAAGATAATTTCGTAATGCTTATAATCTGGATTCTCTCCATCTGACATATTCCACAAACATACCACTATATTTTTAATAATTTGCATTGTATCCAATAAGTGCTTGGACAGTGCTTGTAATAATTTCATTCATGAAACATAGTTTTATCCTGGTGAAATTCTGTTGCCTTGAGAGATCAACATTTATTAATATCTATTAAACGATATAATAGTACTTGTAATTTTCTTAATGTGTTTTTAATTCAGTGCATATTTTTTTTACATATTAAAGTGGTGGTTTATCCGAAGACAGTAATAATTAGTAAAGTTTTAACCTGGTGAAATTATTTTGGCTTAAGAGATCAACATTTATCTATATATCTTAAAAGATATAATAGTACTTTCAATTTTGTTGGTTCATTTTGTATAATTTTCTTAATATATTCTTTTTATTCAGTACATATTTTTAATACATACTAAAGTGGTGGTTTATTCCCTAGTTATAGTTAGTAACATGTATTGATCACTTTCACCTCTTGGTTGCTTCTAAATCTGTTCTGCAGTATGGCACTTCGATGGTGCTCAATCAACTAACTAGGTGTGGAAAGTTTGGGGAATGGACTGAAACACCCTGCATGCCATGCCCCTGACCTTATGTGAGTGAAATACTTCGTGTCAAGTTTGCCACACGTAGTGACACCCGTCTTTCTACACGTTACAGCTTGACTGTTTCTTCACACGGTCTGGGCGCTTTTCCTCTCCCTTTGGTTGCTATCCATAACTAGTTGATCAGATGAAGGAGTAGCAGATCCAGACGCAGTAGAGGAAGCTTCAGCAACAGATCGAGATATGTGATATCTGTATATGCTAGAAATAAAATATTAATCTCATACGATGCTAAAGTGTAATTATATGTGTTGCTGGCCTCGGACCTGCTGGTTACGCCTTTTCTACTTTTGTGTTTGCTAGCAGCCTTTGTTCCTGTTTCTACCACTTATGGATCAACGGAAGCTGAGCTGTGATTCATAGGTTTGTTCAGATCCATATCCATCTCCACATAATCTCTCAAGTCTTTAACATGTATTTTATCAAATTGCTAAAAGACACAATCTCTAAGTCTTTGACAATGTTTTTCATCAAATAGCTAAAAGACAAAAAGCTAAAAAGACAGTTTCTAGAAATGAAGGCTGAAGATATATACCATAATTAATTATTAATTCAACGGATGAATTGAAATTTCATCAATTGTAGACTTAAGGTATATGTCCATATTTCTTGGGGCACCTTTTAGATTTACAAAGGATTTTATCCTAACTATATACACCATAGAGTTGATATACCTACTTATATGACACAAAACAAACAAGACTTAGTTCAATCAATGCAGGCAGTGCATGCTCCATCCTCATAGACATCTGCTGTTGTTTACCGCATAATCATATATACAAATTTATAGTAGTTTTCCAAAAGGATAAAGGAGATAAAATCGCTAGATTCAAGTTTTAGATTTAAGAGTTTCAGAAAGAATAAAAGCTACGTTGTACAAGTTTATGGAACGATGGAAAGTTTGGAACATGAGTACATGTTTGTATAGATTTTCTATGACAAAAAGCAAAACTTCACTGAAACCTTTCGTCAAACACTTGCTGAAACACTTGACTTTGCATTTAATCTGAGTTATTAATGAACCAATTACACCACATGCATTTAATGAACTAGAATCAAACTGAAACTGAAATGAAAGTACCAATCAACCAAGTAGATCCTACTGTAAGCAGTTGACACAAGAAATTAGGCACAAGCCAGGGAAAATCCTCATGAACTGTGATGCAACCCAAAGATAGAGAAAATCTTTTATTTCAAGTACAAATTACAATCATTCAAGCTGTACTTATCTCATCATCTGACCAGCATTTCTCTTTAGAAACTGTACAGAGTGTTACTGCTTCCTTTCTGTCAATTCCGTACATCGTACGGACTGTCCAGACCAGCAATAAATGCACAAAAATCAGTCTAGAAATGCGTGCTTGCAATCTGAAACTGTACGACCTTCATCGATTACTGTATTAACTTCGGTTTGCATGCTGGAAATCACTGTACGGCCCAGAAATAATAAATGTGCCCTCCAACTGTGTATACAACAGTATGGCCCATAAATTAAATGCTCACACTGTATGGAATTCTCTCTTGGAAACCGTGCTTGAAATATTTCTCTTGCTCTACCTTTCTCCAACTCATTAATTGCTCTCTTTTCAATTAATCACAATGTGACTTCAATAATGTTTTCTCTTTTTCCGTAGATGTCTTTTTATATTTTTCCTCTTCCCAAAACCCTAACTAAATAATCTCAACTAACTCATCAATCGCTGAGATCAATCATATCTAAAGGCTCACAAATCTTTTTGGGACACCACAACTTAACTTTTCACTTGAATCATTAAAAAACAGTCACTTTTATAATATAAAGTCACTTTTATATTATATAACACTTTAGGAAAGTCAAAATGGTCCCCACCATGTAAAACATCACAAAATCATGGTGTGGCCTCCTGAGTTACATTTCTAACACTCCCTCTTAACGAGGGAGGTCCCAACACTATCATCTTGACCACTGTCAAGAAATCCCTCTGGCTCTGGAAGCTGATGTTGGAAGACAACTCAAAACTCTTGATCCTGCTCATTCTCTCTATGTTCGCTGAGTCTCCTGCCAGTGCTTTCAAGAGAACCTTCCCGTTCTCCTGGATCCAAGGGTTGATCTTCTGCATGCACTTCCTCTGCAACCCTTGCCTGAGCTTCCCATGCTTGAATCAAGAGACACAAGACAAAGTTCTTTCTCAAACTCTTTTGAGAAGTCATCTGTAGCAATTGAAACTACTACACAACTTTCATCCTTCTTCCGATCATGACAATGGCTTGCAAAATGTCCAAGTTTGTTTCAAACATAACAACGAATCTTACTCAAGTCTTTCTTCTTCTTGCCTTTGATTTTTATAGGAGGGGCCACATTTTCATCAATATCAATATCTGTCTTGGCTTTACCTTGAGACCCCTCCCGGATCTCCTCCTAGGTAAAGTCATCACATAATCTGTCCCACATCACTTGGGCTGTTGGTTTCTCAGCCAAGTGTGGGATAAGGTGGTCTTTCACGCCATCCAACAAGATTCTTTGTGCCTTAGTCTCCTTTATCTCATGAAGGTCTAGGGCAACTAGGTTATTTGTGGGTACAACAACTGTATTGACAAAATTCCAGATCTTATTCTTCTTTAGAATTGCTGCTATTCTAACCTTCCATTGAAGGTAATTAGATATGCCATCTAATCTGTCCTCAAACCTTATAATGAAAGCCATAATTTCTTTAACTGTTCTTGCTGAGAATAAACCAATCAAAATCACAACAAAACAGTCCCTATCTCCCTCTTTCTCGTTTCAACTTTACTTACAGAACCCTAGGCTCTGATACCATGTAGATTTTCTATGGCAAAAAGCAAAACTTCACTGAAACCTTTCGTCAAACACTTTGCTAAAACACTTAACTTTGCATTTAATCTGAGTTATTAATGAACCAATTACACCACATGCATTTAATGAACTGGAATCAAACTGAAACTGAAATGAAAGTACCAATCAACCAAGTAGATCATATTGTAAGCAGTTGACACAAGAAATTAGCGATAAGCCAGGGAAAATCCTCATGAACTGTGAGGAAACCCAAAGATAGAAAATCTTTTATTTCAAGTACAAATTACAATCATTCAAGTTGTACTTATCTCATCATTTGACCAACATTTGTCTTTAGAAACTATACGGACTGTTACTACTCCCTTTCTGTCAATTTCGTACATTGTAGAGACTGTCCAGACCAGCAATAAATGCACATAAATCAGTCTAGAAATGCGTGCTTGCAATCTGAAACTGTACGACCTTCATTAATAACTGTATTAACCTCAGTTTGCGTGCTGAAAATCACTGTATGACCCAGAAATAATAGATGCACCCTCCAATTGTGTATACAACAGTACGACCCATAAATTAAATGCTCATGCTGTACAAAATTCTCTCTTGGAAACCGTGCTTGAAATATTGCTCTTGCTCTACCTTTCTCCAACTCGTTAATTGCTCTCTCTCTTCAATTAATGACAATGTGACTTCAATAATGTTTTCTCTTTTTCCCTAGATGTCTTTTTATATTTTTCCTCTTCCCAAAACCCTAACTAACTAATCTCAACTAACTCATCAATGGATGAGATCAATCATATCTAAAGGCTCACATTAAATGCTCATTTAATAATACACTTTATTATTAAATGCTCACAAATCTCTTTGGGACCCACAACTTAACTTTTCACTTAAGTAATTAAAAAACATAAAGTCACTTCTATAATATAAAGTCACTTTTATATTATAAAACACTTTAGGAAAGTCAAAATGGTCCCCTGTAATGTCCCCCACCTCTTGATGAAGAGGGTTGGAGAGACTCAGTAGTCTAGTCATGCCCACTAGACTATAGTCTCATGCACTATGGGGAGAAGTCAGCTAAAAACCATCAACTAAACTTAACATTATAATATTAAGTTGACTTGGAAAAGAAAAGGTATCTCAATGAAAGAATAGAACACGTGAGAGTAAGCTAGGAGTTAACCCTAGGGGTTAACTAACTCAACAGAGAAACATTTTGGAAGTATAAAGGAAAGGCAAGGGCACACATCTCACGGACTTTTGGATTATTATTGCATTTTGCTTTTGGGCTCTAGAGCACAACAATTTTGAGGGTTTTGAGAATACAAACCCTAGAGAACAACTCGGTGGTGAAAAATCCCACCTCACTTGTTCCAAACTTGGTCTCGGGGATGCAATACTCCACCCACACCATTCTACAACAACTACAGGTACTATCTTCCATCCAGGGCAACAACAGGGCGTAACTTGGAGGATTTCCAGCAAGGGGGCGCACCATTGATTGAAGGAAGTTTCGATCCAAGAGTTTGAGAAGGCTTTTGGACATTTGGACACTTGGGTTTTCTTTGCAAGGCCTTGATCATCATCTCTAGTGCATTTTGAGAGAGTTATACTTGCCATTTGATTTTCTGAAGCATTGGCAAGATTTGGAGAGAAGGAGGGTGCTATTGGGAAGTAGATCCACTCAGTTTGGAAGGGAAAAACTTCATATCTCAACCAAAGACTTCACCAAGGGGTTCACCTTGCTTCGATCTATCTTTCCTGAGAGTTTCAGAGTGTTTGGAGGTCTCCATCAACAGGGATGAATTATTGGGTCTTGGCAGTCTTCAGGAGGGCACAATTTAGTTTGGAGTTTCAGTATATTGAGGAGCAGATCTTGGTATTTCAGATTGAGACTTTAGGAGGGGGTTTACCTTACCTTGATCTATCATTCCATAGAGTTTTGTAGCATTTGAGGGCTTCCAGTAGTAGGGCCAAAATATTGGGTCTTCACAGCTATCTAGGAGGGCGTAACTTCAGCCAGGGGGGTTTGGACTTGACCCTGGAGGGAAAGAAGTTAATCATGTATTGTTATTCAGCTTGTATCCAACCTTTGGAGGCTTGTATCTTCATATCTCGAGCATTTTGTAGCAGCTCATATTCCAGCTAGAGGATCTCTTGGATATTATTCCAGATCTGCAGTCTTATTGTATCAGATTTCTCATATTATCTAAATAAAGGTCAGATGTGTGTTGTTTGATTCCATATATGGTGTTTCTTGCTATCTCTTGTATTTTTGTATAATGCATCTTCAGATCTATGTTCACATGCTTGATAGCTAAATACACAAACCCTAAATGTAACTCCAAGAACAAACATGCAAACACACAGCTAAACAATAGTTAACAGAGAGCAATTAGTGTTCCCAACGAAAAAATTGGCTTGGGAACATTACAGCGGTATCAGAGCGTTGATCCTCCCAACCAGTGGGGGGTTAGCGCATGCAAAAGTTTAGTGGCATTTACATGGGCAGAAGAAGAAAACAGGCAGGTGAGACAGAGGCCGAAATGGAAGGATCAGGTGAGGACAGTGAGCCACAGGTTCTAGTAAGGTTCGCTAAGGAATTACAACATTCCATCGTTGTGTCACAAAGCAACCTTGTACATTACCTATAGGAGAACCATGAATCAGTACGTAGGGAACAGGTAGAGATGACCGATACTCTGAGAAAGGTAAGTGAAATCCAGGAGAGGATAACACAACTCCTGATGCAAATGACTCATGGGGGAAAGGGCCCGAGAATTTATGCCAATAGAGAGGCTAATGGGTCTCATGGAGGGACTAGACATCAGCAGGAGCACATTCCCCATTATCATGCTGAGGGAAAAAGATATGGAGGAGGTGCACCATAGGGACAAACACACAGCAGGACCACCCCTAGGCCCTATCTACCTTCATTCTTGGATGAACATACACAACCAAACTACCAAGACGAGATTGAGGACAATTTCGATCAGTATGTCAGGGAATATAACTCATTGAGCACAGGGGTCTGTTGCCGTCCTTATACACACTTGTAAGCGTGAGCTAAGTCTGACTCACTTAGTGTGTCCTTGGAGGCACAATGCCTAGGTTCACAGGCCACGCTGTCACTTTGACCGGAACCTCTTCCGTCTAGGCTCACTTCTAGGGAAGCCAAGGGGGGTAGACCCTAGTTTCTAGATAAGATTTAGAGTTTAAGTTCTAGAAGTTGATTTTAATTTGTTAAAGTTTTGGGGGGAGTCTAACCCATGATGCAAAGGCAGCAATGCAAGATGCAAGGGTTAGTATGTTAAGCAAGCCCTTTTCCTAAGTCAACTAAGATTAGTGCCTAAGGTTGGGCAAGGGGTCAACTAAATGTAAGGGTGTTTCGTTACAAAAGAGTTACACGTTACTTACAAGAGAATAAATATACCAATACTTACAATAAAGAATGATAGAGATACAATGATACAACACAACAAACTAACCACGTTATTTCAATGTATAGGATTTAAAGAAGATCAAGGCATTATCATCATCAACACATTAGGCCTAAGCATTCCCCAATAACACTTACTCTATTGGACTGCTCCTCAATGGCAACATCAACATTCACAAGTCAAAGGAAAACTTAGAAGATTTAAAAGTTAAGGCACAAGTATTCCACAATGATTATGATACTCAACACTTAGTTATTTAACCCACAAGGTATTATTAGATGAAAGATTGACTTACAAGTATTAAGCCCAAGGTTTAATTATTTAGTGAGTTAAGGGTTCTTGAGATTGAAAATATTTTATTGCCCTTATTAGGTTGTTTCACCATAAACCTCCTCCCCCGATTGCCAAATAGCGGCTGGATGCTCAAGAAGTGAGACAACGAGGCCTACCCTAGCTTCGCAGGTCAGCCCAAAAGATTGAGTTTTTACGGAAAGGATGCTCCTTCGTGCCGTGAGACCGTCCCCAGCCTATCACCTTCCGTTGCCCTCCTCAATCCCCGTTTTAGATGGTGAAGATGGTGGTTTAAAGTACCCTATTAAGTCTATTAAGTATGTATATCAATTGGTTAGACTTTTAGGTGTGTTTTAAAGTGTTTTAATGACTTTACGATGCCTTGAATTGGTGATTTAGTGTCAAAACCGAAACTTTTATGAGCTTAGAGAGTGTGTTGTTTAAGCATGAACATGAAGAGCATTAACACATATAAAGCATTTAAAGAGAGCTCAATAACGATTTAGTTTATCACCATGCATTAGATCATTAACATGAGTAACTTGTTATGAAAGAAAACTAAAGCACAAGGGCAAGGACAACTTGCCAAAAGA
>ML833432.1:64631-77306 GCA_009831015.1 Picea engelmannii
GAAAGAAAGTATGCCCAAGAAGCTAGAAGAAGTGAAGAGAAAGGTTGAGAATGTTACCCACTTGAAGAGAAGGGTCTTGGAGTGTTGTGTGGCTATTTTAGGGCAACTTAACCCCCTCAACCAGATCTGAACCTGCAAAAACCGGCAAGGTATACTTGTTGGAAAAGCTACACACAACAAACAAAGATGATGAAAAATTTCTATTTTTGGAAGAAATTTTTCACATAGAAAATTTTATGAAGAAAATAGATTTATATGACCATTCTAAGATGTTAAACTAGCTGAAATATATATGAAAGGACAACAAGAAAGAATGAGAAAAGAAGATAAGGAAAAGAGGAGCTTATGTGTGCTTTAAGGGAGGACTTTTCCTTGAGGCATTCCCAATAAAACCCTTGAGGCCAAACCTGCAAAAACTTAGCAAGATCTATGCATACAAAGATAATATGGCCGAATGTGCTAATAAGATGAAATACTTGCACCCTATCTAGCAACTTACATATATAGATCTACAAGAGTACTCGTTGTTAGATCTACTCAAATAAAATACTTTACCCAAGATCTAGGCTATGCATAAATCAAATCAAACACATACAAGTTTACCTCACATGTAGCAAGAACAAAAATACTTGTTGCTCTTCCAATGATACTCCAAAGTTTCTCCTTTATATTACTCAAGAAAGAGATCTTGGAGAAATACTTGCTCCAAAACCCTAAGAGCCAAAGAATGGAAGAAAGATGGAATAAGAAAGAGAGAGAGAGAGAGAGAGGAAAATCAAGTAGCATAACTTTAGCTCAAGATATGGTGAAGAAATGAGGGTGAGAGGGGTTCTATTTATACTTGGAGAGGCAAACTCACCCCTCTTGGATCAATGCCAAGTGTCCACCACCAAGCACAAGCTAGAATCCCAAGGGTAGGGCACACCATCTAGGGTTTGATCACATGGATCAAGGATGTGGATGAGTGAGGGAGTGTTGGGATCAAGCAAAAAGGTAAGTGGGAGGCTAGGAAATGCGTGCCAAGGGATATAATAAGTCTCCCCTTAATTTTTTCATTATTTTTTCACTTTTTGGAGACTTTCTAGAAGGGAGGTACACCACTCTAGGCAAAGTGACGTTTTTGCTTAATGGCTAGGTGAGGGGGTGATGTGAGGGTTGGAAAAGGTTAGGAAAGGTTAGGAAAAATCTCTCTCACCGTTATCCATCTTTCCATCACCCTTTTAACTCATTATTACAAAAATACATTTTTGCTATGTCAAGACTTAGCAATTAAAATTGTTGTTTTTGACTGACGAACACTCCGGGTGGACAAACCCATAGCAAAAGTTGTCCGACTGAGCCGAAACTTGGCCTAGGGGTGTAGGGGGTGCTATTCCATTTCTTTTGAGCACAAATACCCCTATCAAAAGTCCAAGAACCTAGTTTTTACAATTTTTGTTCAAAAATAATTAATTAATTAAATAATTAAACCTCCAAACTTAGGGAAATTTAATTAAAAATTAATTAATTAAAAAAAACTAATCTAGACTCGTCGGAATTCCGCGAAACTTTCTGAGATGTCATACATGGTCATTTACATCATTCCTAAACAATAGTTACCAGAGGATAAGCCCATTAGAACGTCGTTCACCACTTTGGAGGAATTATTGCAAGTGTGAGGGAAAAACTCAAGGGAAATCAATAAGGCTGAAAAGCCCAATTGAGAACCTGAGGATAAAAAACCCTCGGTGAAAGGAACTCTCCCAATGAACCTATCCCAAGGTAACTGACCTAACTATGACTCATGCAGACCTATTACATTATTGACCCACGCAGGGGTGCGGAAATTCCAGTTACAAGAAGAAGTGATGGGGCCAAAAATGCTCGGTAGAACCAAAATATTTGGCAAATGAGCATCTGATGATGCATCTCTTCATGGCACATGGAGTTGACCCCCTAGTTGGAGAGGCGGTCAACAGGGTCCAAAGGCAAATCACACTGGATCAATATTGTGGGTTTAAGCTCAGGGGTAAACCTAGACCATACCACAGGAACAACTATGAATTAGAGCACAGGGCTGGTAAGATGGAAATCCCCTATTTTAATGGATCTTCCAAGGTGACTGCACAGGCTTGGGTACAGAAACTTGACACTTACCTACAACTTAATCCAATGAAAGAAATGGATGCCATCAAGTTCACCACCATGTACTTGGAAGGCAAAGCTCATGACTGGTGGTATCATGGGTTAACTACACTAGGCCACAATCAGATCGTGGCTTACACAGAGTTTACACAAAGACTTGTTGACAGATTTGACCAAGGGGATCCAGAGCTACATTTCAGGGAACTTACCCAACTCAAGCAGACAGGATCACCAGAGGTATATATAGAGGAGTTTCAGAGGATAGCAGTAATGGTGCAGGATGTATCTCAATTGAGACTCCTAATGCTCTTCACAGAGGGATTGATGGAACCCTTAAGGGGTTGGGTAAAGGCTTTCAAGCCTACCAACTTACAGGATGCTATATGGAGGACAAGAGATCTAGGCTCAGCAGTGAAATCTAGATTTACCCCTATACCACCTCTAAATACAGGAGGAAGAGACCAAAGACCTCCCATGAACCAAGGGGGAAGAGATCAAAGGGGCTTTGACAGAGGAAGGGGTAGGATGGATGAAAACACTAGAAGAGAACTAAGGAGGAAGCAATTATGCTATACGTGCAAAGAACCTTGGGATCCATCCCACAAATGTATGGGCAGAGGCAAGGCGCACTACATTGAAGTAACTTTCAATAATGAAGAGGATGAAGATTTTGACCACCTACAAAACATAGAAGCAGACACCATCGAAAATACAGAAGAGGAAGATGCAAGTCACGACATTGCAACAAATGAGAAGGTGACATTGGCATCCATCAGTGGGGTACCCAAATTCAACACCTTCAGGATGAGAGGGGTTCTACAGGGACAAAAAGTTACGGTTCTCATTGATGGGGGGGCTTCACATAACTTCATAGACTCATCCCTACTACAGAGAAGGCACATACCCATTGTTGAATTTGAAGGATTCAGGGTAGAGGTAGCAAGAGGGCGCACTATGCCTTGTGACAGGGATATTCCGGGAATGAAGCTTACATTGGGAAGACATGATTTGGCACAAGACTTCTATGTGATGGACCTGTCAGACACTAATATCATCCTTGGGGTTCAATGGCTTAGTATGTTGGGGCCAATCACTACCAACTACAAGACCATGGAGATGTCCTTCACCGAGGAAAGTGGGAAAAAGGTAGTTCTCAGGGGCATGTCAAGAAACACACTTAGGGTGGTTACAACAAAGTGCATGGAGGCCATTTTCAGAAGAGAAGACATTGTATATGTTGCTGAATGTAGAATATCAGCACGAGTGGATAAGAAAGGGGAGACTCATTATTCACCAGAAATTCAGAGGATCATTGACAAGTATAGCAAAGTTTTTGGACCCATTCCACCACGAGCACCACCAGATGGGGGGTTTGAGAATATCATAGAGTTGGAAGAGGGATTGAAACCTGTCATCACCACTCCATATAGACACCCAAAGAAATACAAAGATGAAATAGAGAAGGCTATCAAAGAACTACTAGACATGGGCCACATTAGATCGAGTTCCAGTCCCTTTGCATCTTCAGTGGTACTAGTGAAAAAGAAGGATGGGACCATGCACATGTGCATTGATTACAGGATATTGAACAAGAAGACAATTAAGAACATGTATCCCATTCCGAGGATTGATGAGCTATTGGATGAGCTCCATGGGGCTGTTTACTTCACCAAGATTGACTTACACTCTGACTATCATCAGATCAAGATGAGGGAGCAGGATGTGCCCAAAACTGCTTTTAGATGTCACTACGGTCACTATGGGTTCTTAGTGATGCCATTTGGATTGACCAATGCACCAACCACATTTCAATCTTGCATGAACCATGTCTTCAACAAGCAGGAAGTACCTCTTAGTATTCTTTGATGACCTGTTGATCTATAGCAGGACTTGGGAGGAGCATATTCAACATGTAGAATAGATTTTGGCCATTATGGAAGGTCAATCCTTGTATGCAAAGGAATCCAAATGTGAATTTGGAATGACAGAGGTCCTCTATTTGGGACACATCATTGCGGTAAAGGGGGTGCGGGTACACCAAGAGAAGATCCAAGTTATACTTGACTGGCCCACACCTAAGACCCTCACAGAATTGAAGGGGTTTCTTGGCATTTGTTGCTACTACAGGAGGTTTGTCAAAGGTTTCTCACAACTTTGTGCACCCTTAACCGATTTAACCAGGAAAGGAGCATTCAAATGGAGCTCAGAGGCACAATTGACTTTTGACAAAATGAAAAAGGTAATGAGTACGTGCCCAGTCTTAGCTCTACCAGATTTCGCACAACCCTTCATAGTGGAGTGTGATGCCTTCGAGGAGGGCATTGGAGCAGTGCTTATGCAGAAAAGGCACTCTATTGTCTATGAGAGCCGAAAACTAAGGGGTCCTGAGCTTCTTTATACCATCTATGACAAAGAGATGTTGGCTATCATGCACGCATTGGCTAAGTTCATGCAATACTTGGTAGGAGCGAAATTTGTGGTGAGGACAGATCACAACAGTCTTAAGTACTTTTTGGATCAAAAGGACTTAAATTAGAGGCAACAGAAGTGGGTTAGCAAGATACATGCTTATGATTTTCACATTGAGTTCGTCAAGGGAAAGAATAATGTAGTAGCAAATGCATTATCCAGGAGGCCATCGGTTTATGCTATGATCGATATCTCAGTTGACCAGAAGGCCCACCTCTTAGTGGAATACTCAAAGAACCAATTTGCATGTCAATTAATGGATGGGCAGGTACAGGATGACAACTTCAGAATAATGGATGACATCATCTACTACAAGGGCTGAATTTTCTTGGTTCCTGAGTCAACCTTTAGGACCAAGGTACTACAAGCATGCCATGATTCACTCGTGGCAGGACATCAAGGATTTGTCAAAACATATCGACAAGTAAGGGAAATATTTTCTTGGAAAGGGTTGAAGGAAGATGTGATGCGCTACATCAAGGAATGCACTACTTGTCAGGTAAACAAGGATGAGCACACACATCCAGCAGGATTACTGCAACCTCTATCCATCCCGGAGCACAAATGGGAAAGCATCTCTATGGAGTTCATCACAGGATTGCCCAAAGCACAGGTTAAAGATTGTATTTTTGTAGTAGTGGACAGGTTAATGAAGTTTGCACACTTCTTCTCCATTGCCACAGACTTCAGTGCAACACAGGTCGCAAATTTGTTCTTCAGGGAGGTTTTTAGACTACATGGTTTACCGAAGACCATTGTGAGTGACAGGGACAGCCGATTCATGAGCACTTTTTGGCAGGAATTATTCAGGTTAGTTGGTACGACCTTAACCCCTAGCACCAGTTACCATCCTCAAACTGATGGCCAAACATAAATAGTCAACAAGTGGGTGGAAGGCTACCTCCGAAATTATGTATCAGGGCAGCAAAAAGCATGGGTTAGGTGGCTTCATTTGGGAGAATATTGCTACAACACCACTCATCATATATCTATTGGTATGACACCATTCGGAGCCTTGTACAGTTATGAACCTCTCTCCTTTGTAGAGATTGTCTTTGGTGACAGCAAGGCTCCTATGGTTCAGGATTGGATTCAACAGAGTCGGGACATACTCAGAGAACTAAAGGATCATTTGCAAAGGGCACATAATCAACAAAAGGTCTAGGCAGACAGGCACAGAGTAGAGCGCACATTTGAGGTTGTTGATTTGGTTTACTTGAGACTCCAACCGTACAAACAGGCATCCATCAAAAGAAGTGGAGTAGAAAAACTCCAATCCCGATTCTTTGGTCCCTATAGGATCAACAAGATGGTAGGGGCTGTGGCATATGAGCTTGATCTTCCATAGGACAACAAAATACACAATGTTTTCCATGTGTCATGCTTGAAGAGAGCCATAGGCCAACACATCACTCCGATTGAGGAACTGCCACCCTTGGATGAAGAGGGGCAACTGACACTGATACCAAAAGAGATATTGGAGGTTCGTGAGAAGAATCTAAGGAGGAGGAGCATCAAGGAATACTTAGTCAAATGGAAGGACTTACCTATTGAGGATGCTACTTGGGAGAATGAACAGGTATTACAGGAGACAGGTTCAAAATTTCTTGTGGGCAAGCAATTTCTAGTAGGGGAGACTGTAATGTCCCCACCTCTTGATGAAGAGGGTTGGAGAAACTCAGTAGTCTAGTCATCCCCACTAGACTATAGTCTTATGCACTATGGGGAGAAGTCAGCTAAAAACCATCAGCTAAACTCAACATTATAATATTAAGTTGACTTGGAAAAGAAAAGGTAACTCAATGAAAGAATATAACACGTGAGAGTAAGCTAGGAGTTAACCCTAGGGGTTAACTAACTCAACAGAGAAACATATTGGAGGTTTAAAGGAAAGGCAAGGGCGCACCTCTCATAGACTTTTGGATTATTATTGCAGTTTTCTTTTGGGCTCTAGATCACAACAATTTTGAGGGTTTTGAGAATACAAACCCTAGAGGACAACTCGGTGGTGAAAGATCCCGCCTCACTTGTTCCAAACTTGGTCTTGGGGATGCAATACTCCACCCACACCATTCTACAACAGCTACAGGTAATATCTTCCATCCAGGGCAGCAACAGGGCGTAACTTGGAGGATTTCTAGCAAGGGGCGCACCATTGATTGAAGGAAGTTTCGATCCAAGGGTTTGAGAAGGATTTTGGACATTTGGACACTCGGGTTTTCTCTGCAGGGCCTTGATCATCATCTCTAGTGCATTTTGAGAGAGTTATACTTGCCATTTTATTTTCTTAAGCATTGGCAAGAGTTGGAGAGAAGGAGGGCGCTATTGGGAAGTAGATCTACTCAGTTTGGAAGGGAAAAACTTCATATCTTAGGCAGAGACCACCAAGGGGTTCACCTTGCCCCGATCCATCTTTCCTGAGAGTTTCAGAGTATTTGGAGGTCTCCATCAACAGGGCTGAATTATTGGGTCTTGGCAGTCTTCAGGAGGGCGCAATTTAGTTTGGAGTTTCAGTATATTGAGAAGCAGATCTTGATATTTCAGCTTGAGACTTCAGGAGGGGGTTTACCTTGCCCTGATCTATCACTCCACATAGTTTTGTAGCATTTGAGGGCTTCCAGCAGCAGGGCCAAAATATTGGGTCTTCACAGCTATCTAGGAGGGCGTAACTTCAGCCAGGGGGGTTTGGACTTGACCCTGGAGGGAAGAAGTTAATCTTGTATTGTTATTCAGCTTGTATCCAACCTTTGGAGGCTTGTATCTTCATATCTTGAGCATTTTGTAGCAACTCATATTCCAGCTAGAGGATCTCTTGGATATTATTCCAGATCTGCAGTCTTATTGTATCAGGTTTCTCATATTATCTAAATAAAGGTCAGATGTGTGTTGTTTGATTCCATATCCGGTGTTTCTTGCTATCTCTTGTATTTCTGTATGATGGATCTTCAGATCTATGTTCACATGCTTGATAACTGAATACAAAAACCCTAAACGTAACTCCAAGAACAAACCTGCAAACACACAACTAAACAATAGTTAACAGAGAGCAGTTAGTGTTCCCAGCGAAAAAATTGGCTTGGGTGTGACCTCCTGAGTTACATTTCTAACAGTTTGGAACGACCAGAAACTGAACACAAATTTCTAGGAAACAATAGATTGAGGCAATAATATATATTGAAAAAATAGAAAAGTTAAAAAAAATCCAAAAATTAAGGAAACTATAAAAAAATAAAAAATAACTATAAGTATAACTCTCTCTCTCTCTCTCTCTCTCTCTATATATATATATATATATATATATATATATATATATATAGGTATGTAATTACACTCTTAAATATATCAAGTCATTAATGCCACAAGAGCATTTCATAAGTGGGAAGATGTTCCTCCCTACAATTGATAAGATAACATAAGAATACGTGTACAAGCATCAACGATTTTTGAGACAAAATCTAAGGATGTAAGAAATCCTTAATCTTGCCTTTTTCCCTTTCTTCTTCTAACACCCCTCTAAAGGTGGTTCCACAGAGACAATTTGTAATTCAGAAGCCAAATTTCCACAATTCATCAAAGATACCTACTCCTTATCGGAGTCAAAATATTTTTGTTTGTGAGCTCTATTCATTGCTCTTGATGTGGCATCCTTAACTACTTCCATCCCTAAGGGAGAAATATTTGTATGTTGGGCTTCCTCTCTAGTCTCCAGAGGGCATATATTTTTCTCATTTGGCACTTTTGGACAAGTATTATCAACTTGTCTAAATTTGATGTTTGATATAATTCATCCAAATGATCACCTTAATCAATAAGCATCGATTGCTCTGGGAATTGTTGACTTTTTGGCTTTACCTTGGGCCCTTTTTCCTTGGAGGGTGAGCTCACGTGTGAAGACAAATATTCTATAGATGCCCTGTTTGTTGACAAATTTGACACCAGAACATTATATTCTCATAGTCGAAGACTTGTGTCCACATAAAATTTTCCTATTTGAGAATTATTGTCTGGAAGCCTTCATTCAGGTCTATCTTCCTCCACAAATACAAGCATATGTGCACAAACCCGTTGCATCTTTCTCAATATTTGTTTTTATATAGCTGCCCAAAGTATTCCCAATAACCTCAAAAACTGATAAATGCCAGAAATGTAATGGTAGATTTGGGAGGTGAACCCAAACTGAGAATCTAGTGGCTAATAGGGTGTGTGTGAGGTTCAAATTCTAGAAGCTATGGAGGAATAAAAAGTCCCTCCCTTTCTAAAAATCAAGGCCCCTTCTTAAACACTTTCTGGTAATCATCATGATTGTAGAACAAAACAACAAAAAAATCTTTGGAACAAAGGGATATCTCACAATTATCTGTCCAAGTCAAGTGGATCTACTTGTTCAAACCTGAAGGAGGCTGATACCCATGAAATCTGCATATGATTGCTTCTTATTAAAAATAAAGTATATTTTTGTGACCTATAGTGCTGAGATTTCCAACAACGTTACCTCTTCTAATTTCTCCACGATATATGCACTAGGCATGGGAGGGATCAAAGCAAATGGAGTGGGTGATTTGTTTTTGACCACATGCTTAAAAGAAGGTTTGGAGGATAAAGACGTGCCTTTGCCCATTATGCCTCCACGCATGTGTAAGACCAGAAAGAGAGTTGAATACTTGCGTATGTTGTAGTTAGTTAACAGAGCCCAATCCTTGATTTGTTTCCTTGCAAATAGAAGCCTTTGCTGATTTGTTGAAATCCATTGCATGTGTTCCAACTTTATTTTTATATCAATGACAAAATCTTCGGAGTGCACCCACATCATCAAAGTTTTTCTTGAGAGCGATTTGATCAATGATTTGTAAGTGTACAAGCATTGATGAGTTTTGAGATAAAAACTAAGGATGTAAGAAATCGTCAATCTTGCCTTTTCACCTTTCTTCTTCTTGACCTCAATCCACCCCTTTGAAGGTGGTTCCACAGAGACAATTTGTAATTTAGAAACCAAATTTCCACAATTCATCAAAGATACCTATTCCATATCAGAGTCCGAGTTTTTAGATTTGTAAGATCTATTTATTGCTCTTGATGTAGCATCCTTAATTACTTCCATCCCTAAGAGAGAAATATGTATATGTTAGGCTTCCTCTTTAGTCTTCACAATTGAAATATTTTTCTTGTTTGGCACTTTTGGACAAGCAGTATCGACCTTGTCTAAATTTGATGTTTGCTATAATTCATCCTCTTGATCACCTTCATTGATAAGCATCGATTGCTCAGGAAATTGTTTACTTTTTGGCTTTAGCTTGGGCCCTTTTTCCTTGGAGGATGAGCTCGCGTGTGAGGACAAATATCCTATAGATGCCTTGTTTGTTGACAAATCTATCACTAGAACGATGCATTCTCATAATCCAAGACTTGTGTCCACATAAAATTTCCCTATTTGAGAATCATTTTCTCAAGAAGACCTTTATTGAGGTTTATCTCTACACAAATACGAGCATATGTGCACAAACCTGTCATAGCTTTCTCAATATCTGTTTTTATATAGTTGTCGAAAGTATTCCCAACATCCTCAAGCATTGATAAATGCCAGAAATGTAATGGAAAATTTGGGAGGTGAACCCAAACTAGGAACTAGTGACTAATAGGGTGGCTGTTAGGGTCAAATTATGGAAACTATGGAGTAATAAAAAGTCCTGCCCTTCCTCAAAATCACGGCCCCTTCTTAAACACTTTTTGGTAATCAACATGATTGTAGAACTAAACAATAAAAAAACCTTTGGAACAAAGGGATATCACACAATTATCTGTCCAAGACAAGTGGATCTACTTGTACAAACCCGAAAAAGGAGGCCGATACCCATGAAATATGCATATTATTGCTTCTTATTTAAATATAGAGTAGATTTTTGTGACCTATAGTGTTGAGAATCCCAACAACGCCACCTCTTCTAATTTCTCCACGATATATGCACTAGGCACGGGAGGGATCAAAGCAAATGGAGTGGGTGATTTGTTTTTGACCACATGCTTAAAAGAAGGTTTGGAGGATAAAGACGTGCCTTTGCCCACTACACCTCCATGCATGTGTAAGACCAGAAAGAGAGTTGAATCCTTGTGTATGTTGTAGTTAGATAATAGCTATGTTGCACGGGGACCCGTCCCCCCCAAAAAAACCTGCGTACCCACCGTTCCCGCGTACCGGGGACTTGGGGACCCTTAGGAAACTTACCCAAATTGCTGGGGACTTCATTGGGGACTCGGGGACTTGCTGGCCGCCCCCAAGACGTTCCCGACAGATTTCAAGGACGTTCCGAATAGATTTCAAGGATGTTCTAGGCAGATTTCAGGGATTTTTTTGGGCAGATTTTGGGGATATTCAGGGCATATATCTTCAGTCTTGACAATCATGGAAATTGATGATTGGACTGAGCTTCTGTTTCTCTGTGAATAGCTCCAACAAGGACTTGCTGTTGTTGGAATCGTGGTCTATGGGCATGGATGAAGTGCACATCCATCCCATTTGAACAGTGGGAGCTCTCACCGTTGAAAAGTACTAAAGATATCACCCTCTTGACATTGCAACAACTTCCATTCGTCCTTGCTTCCCCACACATTATTGTCAAATTGTAGTAGATTGGTCGTCTGGCTAATATGCTCTTTGTAGCCAACGTTGAAGTGAAAGTGCTAATATGCGTTATATCCTATCCCCCAATATCCTTTGGCCATGACATAGTTTCCCAAGAGACTAGAGGAATTATGTGCTCTTCCTTATTTCCTTTCTAGAGATAGTTAAAAAATATATGTTTGATCTATGTTAGAATATGCTTAAGGGGGAAGCTAGTGCTAGCCAATATATTAGTATGTCATAGAGCACACTTTTTATTAGAACTATCTGGCTAGCTCTAGAAATCCAATGGCGACTCTAAGGATTTATTCTTGCTTTACCTAGTTGAAAACCCATACCTAGTCTCGAATTCAATTATTGTTAAGTATAAGATGAAAACCCAAGTAGGTTAATTTCACCTCAAAATCTTGTACAGAGAAAGGGAGAAGCTTCAATAATCATGGCAAGGTGAAACTAGGGGACGTGGTTGAAACAAATGAAGGATATGGATATGTTGATTTCCATATCGGTTGCAGAAGAGATCTAGAATTCTAGAAAATGCTTTAGCTTCTTAAGGTGGGAGCCATTTCCAAAGAGTAGTAGATCGTCAACAAACATCAAGTGGGTAATGTGTATTCTCTCTGCCATTTTAATACCTTTAATATTTCCTACGTTGAGTATGGTTGTTATGAGTCTACTAAGGCCCTCCATGTTGATCAAGAAAAGTAGGGGTAATGGGGGCATTCTTGTTGAAGTTCTCGAGAGGCTTGAATGAAAGGGGTGGTTGATCCATTGATGAGTATGGAAAAGTAAGTTGAAAAGATGCATGCTTCTATCCAACTTATAAAGGGCCAAGTGAATCCAACTTGGACGAGGATCAAACACAAGTAGATCCAACTAAAGGCTCTACTTGAGGGTTTTGATGGAGTGTAGAACCTCTTGGATCATTCCAATTGCATCTTGTATATCACACCCACGGAGGAAATCCATTTGTTCTCATGAGATATGCTTAGATAAGGTGGGTTTTAGTCAACTAGCTATGATGTTGGATATGATTTATAAATGCTATTACAAAGCGAGATAAGTCAAAAGCGGTCAAAGAGATTAGGGTTGTTTATCTTTGGGATGGTATCTAGGAAGGTGGAGTTGGATGACCTAGTACACTGCCTTCTTGTCTTGATAGGTCTACAATCAGGAGAAAACCTTGGTTGATTAAGTCCTAGAAGCCTCTGAAAATTTTTGTAGGGAGTTCGTTTGGTTCGGGAGACTTATCATTTTGCATTTTGTGGAGGGCCTTCTTGAGTTCGGCTATGAGGATCAATGTCATCAAGGATTTGTTTGTATCTATTGAAATAATGTAACTGCGAAGAGCATTCTTATTATTATTGGATTAAATCCCCATTGCGGATTAATCATGTCATTATTATTATTATTGTTATTGGATTAATCCCCATTGTGGATTAATCATGTCGGTAATTGTATAAGGA
>ML833433.1:0-16170 GCA_009831015.1 Picea engelmannii
TGGTTCACTCAATATGGGATACATCCACAACAACAAGCTTCTTATATTATCATCCAACATCATCTCTTATAAAAGGTGCACACTGTGCTAATACATGATATCTCAGTTATACCCAAAAATGCCCTTGTCGTTCACACATACAGTGCACACTTAACTCATTCTCACTCTCAAGCTCTCTTCTACCAAAAAACCCTTTACATATTTATACATTTTCATTAGGGCTTATCTCGTTACAAAATTGGACCAAAATTCCTAACTAACTTCCTCCTTTCACGCGCTGACCCCTCAAAATGCACTAGCTACTTTCCTTTCTTATGCGCGTGCTACTCCTTAGCCGACTTGTCGCACTGTTTTTTACTACGTGATTCCCAAAATGTCCTACTCCAATAGGCCCCCAACACTCACTTGTGGCCTATCCTGAGCCACTTTATGTCTTCTTCCACATCGTAATGAACTTATGGAATGTTTCTCTTATAGTCACGACCTTTTCCTTTAATTGTGTTTCCTGCCGCAAAATTCCCTCTGTTGTCTCTATAGTAATGTGGGTTTTCATCTTCTCTACACTCTCTTGTACTACTTGCTTCACTATTCCTTGCGCAACTGCAAGTTCTTGTGTTACCCATAATTATTCCTCCTACAGTGTCTCAATATTCTATGTGCGAGCTTGTTGTTCTGCTCTCATTTAGTTTATGTCTAGTGCAACTTCCTATTCTTCATGATTGCAACCATTTTTTTTGTTGGTGGCAGAGTGCTCATTGTCTCTTTAAACTTTTGCACCTTGTCCAACATAACCTGCAACTTCTACTCTATTCCTTGCAACTTTTCATCTTCTGTTAGTTGAGTCCACACTTATGTGATTTATTCATAAAACCTGGCACACTCCTCCAAAATCTTGATACTTTCCACTGTTGTCGTCTGTGTCATCTCCCTCTGCTCCCTTTCCTCAAGTGGAGTGCTTGGCATAGTGCATGCTTCTAAGTCTACTATATTTTCATGGAATCCCTAAATAGCTTCGCTAATGTTCGACACTTTCTCTTCTAATGGAGCATATACTTCCACGGGGAGCTCCAAAATGTCGCTATAATCCTTCTGGATTTCCTGTTGTATCATATCTTCTTTTTGTTCAACCTCATCCTGCTCGATCATAAATTTGTTGTATTCTATATACAATTATGCCTTATCATTTGTCACTTTTGTCAACTCCATCGTCGTCATCTCTGTGCACAAATTTATCTCCTACATAACACTTGTTTGTAAACCCTTTAATACACTCATCGACAACTGTGACAAGACTAAGTTAATGTGACTTAATGCTTGTGCTTGCTCCTACATCTTCGTCGAGGGGATTCTAGTGCACATGGTGATATCTTTATCATTTGGCACCCTGCTGATACTTCTGATGGGTGAGAGGTCACCGGTCTTTATTTTGTCATATTCATTGTATTCTTTGTCTATTCTTCCTCTGTCCTTTGCTATGGTGCTATCTTTGGTGCTTCCAAAAGCTTATGCAATGAAGCTATCTGCTCTTTCACATCCATGTCTATCTCCTATTGTTTATGTATCATGTGCTGAAATGCTTCATCTGTCACTTCCTTTACTTGATATCCTATTTTCTCTAGGTCATATTCTATCAGTGCCTAGGGGGGCACTTCCTTGAATGTTTTCCTCTTCTTGCATTGGTTTATTGATTTCCCATTATCACATTCTTTCCTTATCTCTCCAGGGAACAGTACTGTTTTATGTGTGTCTTCTGCGCCATTTCCTTTTCCTTCATGTTCTTCTTCTTCTTCTTCTGGATGGTTCTTTGGCAGTTGTGTTTTTGGCTACTCCTTTTCTAGTACTGGGGTTTTCCATTCTTCCTCCCAGTCTTCTATAATATGTCCAACCTCATCTCCTGTCAACCTATATATGGACGTCATCCACTACTGATCCGAGCCCCTCTTAGCTTGGATATACATATGGTGTCTTCCTTCTTTAAAATGTGCAACTCCTTCTATGCTTCCACTACCTATGGCAGTATGCGCGGCGTATCCTGAATCCTCTACCGAATTATCTCCTTGTAAACATACAAAGGGATGTTATTATCCAATTGTCTTTCCTTGTGTGCAATATGCCACAAGTTCACATTTCTTACTACCAAACATGGTTTCTTCGTAACTCCCAAAAATTGAGTGTCTTCCAACTCCCTCTGATCCACTAATGCAATCAATATCAATAACCATGCATAATGGAATTCTATTCCTTTATCTTGTGCCTCCCTGCAATCCATACTGCAATCCATCAAGAACTATTTTACCAAGAATGTTTCCCAGTTCATTTGTACTCTTACGACACACTTCTTAGCTACTGCTATTACACCTACTGGTACTTGATATTTGCAACATTTACTCAACAAATTACAAGCCAACGCTTTCATTGTGAACCTGACAGTCTCATCATTAATACTTGCAATGTCGAAATCACACGCTCCTCTATGTGTGTCATACTTTTCCTTCATCTTCTCCGCCAATGATTTCTCCTTAGATTTGTCCGTGAATAATGGAAATGGGTCTTCCCCTGCTGATGGTAACTCGATGATCCGCAAAAAGAGTTGAGTGTCTATCAACACTGACCTATCCAACCATAAAAATTCTCCATGGATGCAGCTCATTAAGAACTTGACGCAGATGTTGATTTTTGCACGCCTACCAAAATGAAAAATTTATTTTAGATTCAAAATGCTTGTTTTCTCCAACCCTTCCTCCCACTCTTGTGGCTCTACTATAACTTCCTTTGATTACGGGCTAAGTTTTGTGCGCATGTACTGATATGGTGCTAACTATGGAAACTTATCTACGTCTTCTAAGTCGTGGTTTGAAAACTTCAGATTTCGAACTATGCCTAACATATCTCCTTCAATGATTACCCTCGGTGGAATCTCTGGTTCGACGAGTTCATACTTCATATCCTTTGGTATCTTAACATGATTCGTTGTTGGCTTCCTAGGTGGCACATAATCCTTTAGAAAGTTAACCGAGCTTGGCCCTAACAATGACCCTCCTGGGGTTTCGTTGAATACATGTATCAATGTATGCATGGTGTGTTGTTTCTTTTGATATGATGATACTTCTCCTATCTTCAGTGGTTCCATTTCTCTCTGCAACTAATTCATGTATGCAACTTACTTTCTCAACTCTGTCCAACTCCCTCGGTTCTTTCTGTCTTTCCGAATGCTTGAACAACAATAAACTTTTCCTGTCGACCCCTCATTTTCTTTTATATCCTGTCACCAATTGTTTCAATTCTTCTTCGCATCCGAATTTGCAGTTTTATCCAATTGCATTTGCATTCAAATATTTCCCTAACTCTTCAGTAACTTTGTATCCTTTGGCGGATCATACACTAGATTTTCCAGCCTGTCAAAATTCTCTTTCCATTTTTCATTTATGACTACATGTCTCCATTACCTCCTCGTCATGCATGTTCTTTAATTCTTTTCCTTCCCTCTGCATAGATCTTTGTTGCAATTCAATCCTCCTTCCTCTGTGCAATTCCTTCCTCTTTCTACATCTCTATGACAATTTCTGGTTTATCTCCTTACTAGTTTAATTGTTTGAACAATACCTTATGCATAACTTTATCTCTTGTCTCAAACTCTTTTGTTGTTTTTCTTCTTTTCTTTTTCTTTATGTAATACAAATACTATTATACAAGTTCTATAGTATACATTATGTGCGGTCAAGCTAGTGCATAGAAGCGTGACTTTTCCTATACAATTTCAGCTGACTACAGTTTACCAATCCTTCCACAACTTCCCCATTCAACTTCTCCAATTGAATAACACCTGCCTTTGTCATAAAAATTATCATGTATGGGCCTAACCAGTGAATTTGGAACTTTCCAGGGTGCTGCAAAAACTTGTTGTCATAAAGAAAAACTAAGTCTCATGCCTAGAACTCCTTTTGTTTAATGTGTCTGCCATGCCAGTATTTCTCATGCACTTTCTGAACTTGCTTATGGAATCCTGCGACAAAATTGTCTTCCTCTATTTCTACTAATTCTAACAGTCTTCTTTCTACTGTGCTCGAATCAATAAGTTATGTCAATGCGGCAATGCATATACTCGACATAATGAATTCCATAGGCATAACTTCTTCCTGACCATACACTAATATGAATGGTGTATGTCTTGTCAACTTATTACTTGTAGTCCTATATGCCCATATCATTGCTGGAATCCTCAGGTCCTAGTCATCTCGGTTCACATTACATGTCTTCCCCCCCAACACTGGCTTATTGACCAAATATCTCAGCGCAGATTGACATGTATCCAATATCCTATGTATCTATTCTTTCACCTTCTGTTTATATACTGGGTTCAATCTATATTGTCTCTACTTCATAGGATTAGAATCTGGCTTCAAAGGGATCTTCATCTCTCCTAGCTCCCCAACAATCCCTTTCATCTCTAAAAATGTAGTCGGGAACAGATCCTAATATTCGCGTAGTAAAGAAACTATATTTCAATAGTTTGTTCACTCCAATAGTCTCCTTTGTTCGTGAACTTGAGCTTATCCTCTATACCAATATTCACTTTGTGTGTTCTCAGTGGCTTTGCATAGAGGAAATACTCAAGCTCATGACCCTCTACTTCATGCTCTCCTTCGGTTTTTGGTATTTTCAAGTTCCTAGGATCTTCATCCCCCTGGTATTCTTCAGCAACATTATTGATCCAGGTGGATATTGGTGGCCACCCACCTATTCCAACTGGCTCCTCTTGTCCGTTTTTGTTCAACACGTTCTTCTATACTGTTATGTAATTGTGGGTTCTACACTTCTGGGCTTGTCTGAAGCCCGAAACATCCTCCATGTGGATACGGGTGGCCTCTCGCCTAATCCAACTCGCTTATTTTGTATGTTTTCATGTCAACACATCTTGTTGTACTTCCAGGGCCATTTTGAGGCCCTAAACATTGTTTTTTTGGCTCGCCACAATCAAATTGTAAATAGAGTTAGAATTTGATGGAGAAATGTGTAGTTCTCTAAAAGACCTTTCCAACAGGCTATCACGTGCCTAAAATGGAGGTCATATGCAAAAGTTGTGACCCTAGGAAGTTGAGGTACCAAATTACACCAACTTACCCATAGGGCCCACATGAATTTTGGCATTTCACCTTCTAGGGTTAGGTTTTTGGATGTCTAGGGTTTTGTAATTCATGAGTAATATGAAAAGGGCCTATGGAGCCTCATTGTAATCCATTCTTCTCAGAAAGATGCACGTAGCAGCCACATCTCTTCTCAGAGATAGCTACCACCATTCGAGCAAGTTTCAGTTCTGCAGTTTTACAGTTTCAACCTATTTCATTATTTAATAAAATATATTGTTCACTGGATATTTGTGTTATTCTTCCTATCTCTATGTTTATTGTATTCATTATGTTAATCATTTCGTTCTGCTCATAAATCCGGATCAATTATAGCATTCCCAAACTTCTTGAACCATCATATAAGATCTATGCATGATACATATGGGTACTAGTTCTATCGTGTCTTCTGATGTGAAAATATTGTCCTTGATCACCTACAGAGTTGTGTCTACTGAAGGGACATCATCTTCAAAATTTAAAGTAACCTTGAAGTTGCGAGTCAAATCTTCCCAATCTGATGTCTCTCTGCGCACTTCCAACTCTAATTGCCAGTTCTTTGAAATCATATCCAGAGTGTGTATAAAAAAGTGCTTCCATTATTGCTTCGGTATTGATATCCATGTTGCAATGCACTATGTAACGTGCTCTATAGGAGAACTCAACCCCGTATGCTTCCGCACAATATATTTTTTTACTGCCCTAAATATGACTTGTAACAATCTTTTGCATTGTTGCCAATCCTCTATTTTTTCCTTATGCACAGGCCACCATATTGCAGAAGTCGATTTCAACATGACATCTAAAGCTAACAATATTTGTTGACCTGATATCTGCAATTTAAATTCCTTTATAAAATATTATATGGTTGTTAGATACTTCGGGGCATCGCATACCTCCATTCCATTCCATCCTAATGGGCGGGTAATATGAAGTCATCTCCTTGTCGATACTTCATGTAATCTCTATTGCCAATGCTCCAATGCTTCTTCTGAATCTAATTCCTGATAACTAATACTTCACCAACTAAGTGCACCATCAGTAGTAAGGTTCACATAATCATCCATTCGTGCAATCACATTATAAAGGTTATCAAGATCTTTTCCTTTTGTCAGTTCCACATATCTTCTCCCCTTTGTGGGATCCAATGGCGCAGTAAATTTCCAGTCTCATGCTTCAAAGACCATATGTCTCTTCTTTAGATCAATCAGGGTCTGCTTATCAAAATCCAAATCAAGTCCTAGTAACACTGGATAAGGATTACTGCCATATACTATCTCAATTACTTCAAAGTCAACTATGTTTCACACTCCATCAATGTTAACATTTACCCCTATTAGCATTCTAATAAAAACAATCTTATATTGATTCACCAACCTTAACTAAATAGGTGACCAGATTAAATTCGATTTTCCCATCGTCTTTCAGGTCTTCTTCGGAACGACATTCACATCAAATCTCAGGTCTAAAAATGATAGTATCCATATCATAATCTCATATTTGCACATTCAGTCAGAATTCCCTTTTCACCCTTCTCTTTCGATGTACTTGGTTAATTTCTTGTTGTACAATAGGTGTTTCCTTATCTTGCGCACATTGATCAATTATTTCATGCAGTGTGTTTAACATAGTCTCATCCTTCATTAATTCGAAACAACTCTTCAAGAAACTTCTCAGTGTACTTACCTTTCTAAATGGTCATAGACTAGAGGCATATCATAGATAGGTGTCTTTTCATACACTAGTTGTGTAATCGAAGTCAATACTATCCATTATGTCTCCAACAGTTCTTTCCTTTCTTGTTGGTATGTATCTTTCTCCTTTCTTGGGTCAAACAATGGAGGAGGCTCTATTTATTTCCTTACCCACTGCTCGATCTGCTTTCCTTACTTTGTCGCATCAACTCTTGTTCTCTCTACCCTGTGTGTAATAGCTTCTACCTTAAGTAATTCATTGCACTCCTCTACAACTATCATCTGCACATTTTGGTTCCTCTTTTCCTGCCACTTCGCACTCTTTTGTGGACAATATTTAATTTCATGGTCCAATTGTCTACAATAAGTACATGTCGTACAGGGGTTTAGATAGTCTCATGCCAAGTGCCCAGGTTTATTACAATTATAACATATAATCATACCTCTTCCTTTTCCAAATCCTCCTCTTTTGTGACCTTTGAATCCTCCTCTTCCTCCTTTATTGTAACTTCTCAGAGTATTGTACTATGGTACTCCTCCTTCTGGTCCTTCCCCTTGGAGTAGGCTTGGACTCTTATGCATCTACAGTGCGCTCTCTCATTAGATCTAGTGTGTGGCACTCCTTTTCATCATGTCCAATAGACTTACAAAAATTACAAAATAAGATTTTATCAGTACTCTGATACTCCTGCATTAACAAACAAGTAGTAGGGTGATGACCCATCATTTTACATATCTCACACCATACTCCTAAAGGATTCAGAGCTCCTGTATCCAAATACTACTTAAATGTTGGACACTCATTCTTATGATGACCTTATGTTCTGCATGTAGTACACCGGACTTCTTCGTGATTTTTCTTCCATTTAGCCAACTCTTGAAACTAAATAGTCAATATTGCTAACTGCGACTAGACCTGAGCCATCCTTGTGACATTCTCTCCTACAGGGTATGCTTGCAACCTCATAGCAATACCTAGGGATTCTGACTACAACGTAATCTTATGTTGTGTCAAAGGGAAGTGTATATGCGACAATAGTCCTACAATGAACCACTCCTTATGTTGCTCATATTGAATCTAGAAGGTTAACCGGTCTTTTAAGATCTTGAATCTTTGGTCAAAATCCCATACCGATTCATTTGACAATTTTTTGATCTCTTTTAGCTCTGTAATAAACTGTGACTCGGGCTTCGGTTTCTGGAACTCTTTCAACAAGGATTTCCTAAGGTGACACACTTGGGTGTATATATCCCTTCTTTAGGAGCTCTTCTAGTTGCATTTGCAGTTCCGTCAATTCAGGTGTACTCATCCTGTAAGGAGGCTTAGATATTGGAGTTACTCTAGGCATCAAATTGATAGAGAATTCAATATCTCTTTTAGGTGGAAATCCTGTTATTTCTTTGAATACATCTTCAAACTATTTCAGGACTATGCAATCTTCAATATATGCCACCCTATCCTTAGGTGTCTCTTCTATTTGTGGGAATTTTTTTTGAGATCCTTTCCTGTAACTCTTCTTCAGTTCCAAAGATGAAATTTCTCTCAAAATTACTGATCTGGGAATCCCTTATACTGTCCTTTATTTTCCTTCCTCATCCAAGCAAGTAAATGATTTGTTATAACAATTTAAGACAACATGATGTTGGTCTAACCAATCCATACCAATTAGGAATTCATAGGAACCTAAAGGTATGATGTTCAAATTTGCGCTGGTGTTCATTCCATTCATGTTCATTGAACATGTTCTGATCATATCATTAATCTTTCTTTTTTCTCCTGTAGCTAGTTGCACCATCTAAGGTTTTTCAAGTTTTCTTCTTGGAAAATGAAACCTTTCCACCATCTAGATAACTATGACTAGCTCTTGAATCAATTAAAATAACAATGGGATGATTATTGATCTTACCTTCTACTTCAATCATGTGTGACTGAAATTGAACTTGCTTGTTTTCAAATGCTACATAGATCTTAGGTACACTTCTTCCCATGTCATCTACTATTTCAACTTGTTGTGCACTGTGAGAAATATCCACTCTTTCACTTCTATGAGGACAATATCTGTACATATGATCTCCCTTACAACCCCAACATTGAATAGGTGGTTGCCTTGGACTTTTCCCCAATGACTCTATCATTCTAGATTCTTTAGGAGTTGGTTTTTCTTGGTAGTTATTTCTGAAGAATGGTGGATTACTTCCCTTCTTCCTTTGTTCCAACTTACTTTTCTTCTTGTGTTCCCAAACTTTCTGGTAAGATGCTTTACCTTTTTTCTGCTCATAAAGGCACTTAACCCTTCTTATTGTTTCCTCCAATGTTTTGGGATCATCATATTGTATTATGTCACTGATAAATGGTGGAATCCCACAAAAATATCTCTGAATATTGACTTGTTCATCTTTGATGAAGGAAACATATTTCAACAGTTCTAAAAACCTCCTTTCATACTCATCTATAGTCATACTCCCAGTCTTGAGTTCAAATAATTCCTTCATTTTCCTGTCATAGTACCTCTTAGTCAAGTATTTCCTTTGAAAATACCTCTTAAATTCTCTCCAAGTCACCATCTTCTCATTAATATGTTGTACTTGTACATATTGGTCCCACCACATTGATTCTTTTCCCTTGAGCTGATAAATAGAAATTATTCCTTCTACGCTGGAAGAGTAATTATGCAATTGAAAATACTTTCTCCTATATAGAAGCCAAGTCTCTACATCCTCATCTTTTTTGTGTTCATCATCAAAAGCAGGAGGCTTGATTTTTTTCATTTCCCCTTGTAGCTCATCCACCCTAGTCATTTTAGGTTTCTTGACATGGCTTGAACTACTACGTGCTCTGCTAGTGGAATTCCTTGGAGAGTGATGGTTTTGTCTGCGATCACTTCTACTACACACTGATCTTCCCCTCTTAACATGAGACTTATGGTTTCTTGATCTTCTTGACTCAATCTTCTTGTCCATCTTCTTCTCAATTTTGTCCAAACTCTGCATCAACTTAATCATGTTGAATTATTCTTGTTGCTCCTTGTATTTCATAAGCCTCTCATTGTCATCTTTATGACTCATCACATCTCTTTGCAAACTTTTTATGGTTTCCACCAAGTTCATGCTTTCTTCCTTACCTTATCCATGTCCATTTGAATTTGTACCTTCATTTCCCATATGGACATACATTCCTCTGATCTCCTCTTCATGACTGAAAATCCCCTTCACATATTCCATGATTCTAAACTTGTGCTAATCCTACTCCCATATAATGTTGTTAACTCTACAAAATGTGCAGCCAACAAAATTTATTAGGCTAGACAATTTTAATCAAATTATGGAAAGATGTACAATTCTGTTTTCATACAACATTCAAAATTATGTCTTCTGATTTCTTGGGAAATTAACTTCCCAATCAACTTCATGCACAATACTTCTCGATTATTAACATGCACCAATTTTACATACACCACGCTAAAGTGTAGCACATACACCACACACCAGTATCGAGTGTGCATACATTTATGTTGTGCACCAATATTTGTTGAGCACAACCAACACTATACCACACCACTTCAAGGTTAATTGTATTTACACCGATACTCTGTGTGCAATGTAAGCATTACACCCCACAGCGCCATGGTTTTAATGTGTTCACACTGCGCGCCAAACTTCAAGCGCACACTTTGTGCATCACATTTTTTATTCGTGCACTATACGCTATGCACCCTGTGATGTCAATATTCGATGCACTTTATCATGCACCTATTTGTTGTGCACACCACATGTTATATATGGCATAGTGCCATACTTTAGTGCACATACCCTGTGCATCCTTATTTTCTACGCAACACCAACTAGTTAGTGCCCACATCTGTACAATAATATTTTTCCACTTCACAGGTTTTGTATAATATATTTCCCAAATTTTAATGCACACTCCTTTGCACCTTGATCTTTCTGTGCATCATTTCTACTCAGTGAACATATTATTCTCGACAGTTAACTAATTTTTCATAGATTTTGATGCGGAATTTGGAGCTTTTGCTCGATTCTCACAAAATTTCCACCATAGACTTTATGCACTATGAAATTTGTTCATTTTCTCCCCAGTACATTCAAATTCAACCTTTGCAACAAGAAATTCTTGTTTGTGCCACTAGTTGACATTTCTGGTTCAATTTTTTCCAAATTCCTTCACGAATTGTGAATCTTAGTCCAACAATCCTACCCAAACTGTCTTAGCTTCTCTATAAATTCAAATTCAACCGTTTACTGTCTGATTTTTTCTTAAACATGAATTAGAATTAAGGATATCTCATCAATTAACCGAATTTTCCCCAAATTCTTCATGAATTTAGAAGTAAAAATTAGGGCTTTTGCACAATTTCACTCAAGTGCTTCAAATTTCCGTCATGGATGCACTGTGACTGAAAATTCGGCCACTCCTTAATTCAATTCGCTGTGAAAACTACTTCGACATGAGGTTAAATCAAACCAATCCAGTCTCAGAGTTGTAAACCAGGCTCTGATACCAATTTGTAACACCCCCAGCCACTTGTTGGGCAATGCCACTTAAAAGTTTTCTTTCTCTGATACCAATTTACCAACAATTCCACCGAAATTTCTCTAACACAACTCTGTCATTAATTAAAAACATAAACATACATTCTGCAATGCATAATTATATAAAAATTCATACCAAAATTATACACATTCATCACACAATATACATGTAACATAAACCACATAAACCCATGACAGAAATTGCATAAATGTTACTTGTAAACATAATTTAATACACAAATGGCACTTATCTTTTGAACAAAATACACCAACTATGGGAAGACCTTCCACGTTCCTCCCATCCTTAGACCACATTGTTCATCAATATCAACAATGGGTCACCCCCGAGCTAGGGATCAAATCCACTTGGGTAAGGGTTCCCAACTAGGCTAAATAATTTTAATCACAGGAACTTAGTCACATGTAACTCAGACACATATGGATTAATTACCAGAAAGTCCATCACATATGCCAATTCGCACTGAAATCCTACATTCTCTCATTCTCCACATGCCTGTCCCACCCTAGGAAGTGTGACTCTTCTCTTCTCAACAATCCTTTGGCTGCCCCACTTCCCTTCCAGGTCTTGAACAATAGGCCAGACAGGAAGTCGTAGAGCCCTGTCGTTGCCGTTTGGCACCTTGGGAAATAATTCCCAATAATTCTCTCACCTGGAGAGAATACAATCTTCCACGGGCCTGACAACCCGCCTCTTCATTCCAATGTCAAACTGGATTGACAACCCGCCTCTTGATTCTATCTCTCCAAGCTAAGTCATACACATGTATTTGCGATAATATTCATCATTTTGATCAAAGTAATAATCGACTCATTACCACAACCATCGAGTTTATTTACTAGACAATTCTCTGACAAAATAGTCGAATCAATGATAGTACAATCAACCCCCTCACAACTCGATCTCAACACCAATAATCCTCGAATGAACTTTCTTTCCCCTCCTCCTACCAGAATGGACTAAGTCGAATCTATTTAACTGCATGTTCCCGAATTGACACCTATCAGGTTGAGAACTACTTTCAGTCCACAACATGTTCCCAAATTGACACCTGTCATGTTGAGAACTGCCTTCAGCTACTTGTCCCCTCCTTAGGACTTAGGATATAATAATATATCCTAAATTTACATTTTTTTTCAGAAATAAATAATAATAAAATATTCCTTTTTGGGTTTAATCCCCTTTAACCCATCCCCCTTGACCTCATCTAGTGGAGTTTAAGCCCCTCAAACTCTTTTACGTGGTTGATCTTCCATATGGATGTATTTTTCATTAAATTGCATGTGATTACATTTACATGTCATTACCGAAGTATTGATCTTTTGCATCCAATCTCACAAGCCTCAAACTATATAGTTCGCACACTTAAACCAATGCACACATAAATTCTGGGTTGCGCACACTCTTTCCTCAATGTGCCACCCTCACACCTTTACACATATGCACGTTGCATCATGACATATATACAAAAGGATTCAATGGCCTTCAAAACCTGCACACTAAACCAGTGTGCATTGAATCCATCGTTGCACGCCTTTTCCTTCAATGTTCCATCCTTTCGCACTAACACTTCAGTGCATTTCATTTGTTAAGCGGTTTCACTTTCAGTGCCCTATGCATGTGTACTTACATAGGTGCATGCTGAAACATGAAACTGCACACTGTACCATTTTACAACTGTGCACACTCCTTTGGTGTGAATTTCTCATGCACTAACTTAATGCGTGCATAACCAAACCAACAAACTTGTTATTTCATCTCCCCAACTTATAAGTGAATTACATTTACATGGATATTTACACTTGGGGATCTTCCTAGGGGTATTACATCCCTTGAAAGTGTTTTTTTAAAGATGTCTTCAATTTGTTCTTTGGTTCCAACATACTCAACTTGAATGGTCTTCTCTGCAACCCATTCCTGTAGAAAATGAAACTTGATTGGAATGTGCTTCATCTTGGAGTGCATCAATGGATTCTTTGAGATACTGATAGCACTTGTGTTATCACAATATGTAGGAATGGGCTCATCATACTCAATCTTTATATCTTTCAATGTTTTTTTCATCCATAAGACCTGTGTACAACATGTTGTTGCTACTATATACTCTTCTTTGGCTGTAGACAATGATACTAATGATTGTTTCTTTCTTAGCCAAGATACCAAACACTCACCCAATTGGAATGTTGCTCCACTTGTACTTCTCTAGTCATCAATGCAACTTTCCCAATCTGCATCTGTGTAGGAAATAAGTTATAGATACTTTCCTTTTAGATACCATAATCCAAACTCTTATGTACCCTTGAGATATCTAAATATCATATTTACTGTTAGAACATGTGATTCCTTTCGTGCTACTTGAAATCATGCCACCTTTCCAACTTCCTGCATTACATCTGGATTGGATGTTATCACATAAAGTAAGTTGCTAATCATTGACCTATACTGCCTTTGATCTATTGACTTTGAATCATCATCCTTACCTAACTTGCAACTGGTTTTCATAGGAGTACTAACTGGTTTTCAATCTTCAATTCCAAACTTCTTTAGCATTTATGTGATATACTTGGGTTGAGAAATGAAAATGCCTTGGTTGCTTTGACATATTTGAAGACCCAAAAAGAAAGATAATTCTCCAAGCAATGTCATTTCAAACTCATTCTGCATATCCTTGGAAATTTTTTGGCTCATCCTATCATCATCACTAACAAAGATAATATAATCAACATAAACTGCAATCAACAAAATACTATCTTGATTTACCTTGATGTAGAGGTTGTTTTCTGCATTCCCTTTTCGGAACCCTACTTTTATACGTATCTATATAGTCTAGAATTCCATGCTCTGGGGGCCTGTTTAAGACCATACAAGTCCTTCTTTAACTTCCAAACATAATTTTCATTCTCTAACAATTGAAATCCTTCTGGTTTCTCAATGCAGACTTCTTCCTCTATCTCCCCATTTAGGAAGGTTGTTTTCACGTCCATATGATACACTTTAATATTCTTGGAGCATGCATATGCTAAGATCAGTCTGATTGCTTCCATTCTGGAAACTGGGGAAAACATCTCTTCAAATTCTATACCTTCAACTTGAGCATATCCTTTACATACCAATCTTGCTTTATTCCTGGTAACCTGCCCATCTTTGTTCAATTTGTTTATGAAAACCCACTTTGTATAGATCACATTCTTGTTCCTTGGCCTTGGAACTAGTTCCCAAGTGTCATTTTTCTCTATTTGATCTAACTCTTCATGCATGGCTTTGATCCAAAATTCATCCCTGCTGGATTCTGCAAAACTTCTTGGCTCAACTGTCAACAATCGTGCTAGGTGTTGTTATTCTGGTGAACAAATTCTTCTTCTAGTTTCAACTTTTGCATCTTTATTTCCAATGATATGATCTGATGGATGATTCTTCTATACTCATCTTCTAGGTGTCTTTGGAGGTACCTGAAGATATTATTGTTCTTTCTACGCTTCTTCTAGTTATTCTTCTTCATCTTTCTCTTCTGCTACCTCTTCTTCCTTTACTTCTTCTTCGTGAACCTCTTCTAATGAATCCTTGTCTTCTTCTTTTATCCTTCGTCCACCTGTCTCATCAACCATCACATTGATGATTTCCACTATTTTGTTGAGCCTTAGATTCACATTGGATGGTCTTCCTTTCCATAGCTCATAAGGAGTTTTATCACTGTTGTTTATGAGAATTACTATGATTAAAAATATTTCTGTGGTTGGAGTTTTCATGATTGGTCGGAATAGCCACAGTTTGGTCAATAGAGTGTCGACGTTTCGGATCCAAATCAGGATCCATCTTCAGGACAATGAGCCTGGGTTTAGATAAAGAGAAGATTTGTCTTTAAATATTGGAATTGGCGTGAAAACTAAGTGTCGGCTAGGTTGTTTTGGTAAAATGCTTTCTAATTATTTATTATGTGTGATTTAATTAGGGTTTTTTTTATTATTTGGTAAAATTCCTTTTTTATTATTTAATTAGGGTTTTGTTTAGTTGTTTATTAAATTAGGGTTTAGTTTTAATTGTTTTATTAGATCAAAGTTTATTATTATTGGATCAAAGTTTGTTAATTAGGGTTTTTGTTATTTGGTAAAATGTTAATAAGGGTTTTTGTTATTAGGTAAAATCTTTTTTTATTATTTAATTAGGGTTTTGTTTAATTGTTTTGAAATTATTAAATTATTATTAATTAATGCTTGTTTTTAATTAACTAGAGTCTAGGTGGTTAGTAGGTTTTATTATTAGGTAATTTAAGTGGTTTAATAATTAGGGTTTTGTTTAAATTGTTTTGAACTTATTTTGAATTATTATTAGATCAAAGTCTATTAATTTTTGTTCTAATAAACTAGAGTCTAGGTATTCAGTAGGTTTTATTGTTAGGTATTTCAGTGGTTTATTCAATTAATTAGGGGTTTGCTTATTAATGTTATTTAGGTTTTAATGTTTCTTTAAAGGTTCTATTAAGGTTTTTAGAAAAATTTAAGTGAAATATTCCTAAGCCTATTAATATTCTTAAAAGAGAAAGTTTGCTTTTAAAATGTTTTAAATTCGAGAGTGATTAGGTGGGGTTTTTTTAATGAATTAAACTTAAAGAAATTTGAGATACTTTTTTACAAGGGTTATTCCTGTTAATTGTGAATCAGAGGGAGCCAATTTTCACTTAACTCTAACCCATTATCTCTGTTCAGGTTGCTAGGGTGTTTACGGATTTCAATGGCTTCTCTAACACGACGTTTGAAGAAGTGATTTTCTTTGGCGAGGATTTTGG
>ML833433.1:18757-43078 GCA_009831015.1 Picea engelmannii
CGATTCCTTTTTTCTGACTTTGACAACATTATCAAAATTTATGTGACCCATTCTTCTGTGCCATAGCCAAACTTCATCTTCCTTTCCTAAACAACACTTTTATTTTCCAATTTCACTTAGTATGTATATGTTGCTTGGAGTTCTCATAGTTGTCACCACCACTCTACATGAATCTTCTTTTCTTATTTCTCATTTATGGGAATCAAACACAAGTTTGTGACCTTGATCACACATTTGACTAACACTCAAAAGATTATGTTTCATATTTTCCACTAGTAGAATATTTTATGCCTTGGCATATTTACTTCCAATCTCGACTGTGCCGCTTCCAATGATTATGGTTGAGTTTTCGTTTCCAAAAGAGAATGAGCCATCTCTTTCCTTTATCAAGGTTAGAAACATGTCATTATCAACCGTCATGTGCTTTGAACAACCATTGCCGACATACCAACCATGTTTCTTGTGTTGAAATTGTAGAGTGAGTGTGCATTCTTCATTGTTGCACTGATTCCGCTTTCATACCGACATTCTTTCTATTTCCTGTCTATGACTGATATTATTCTGTTGTGATTCTCTTGGATAAACTTTCATTCTACAATCTTTGGACATGTGTCCAAAGTTGTTTCTCTTGTATCATTCCACTTCAGTGCTAAAGAATCCAAACTTGTTGTAGCTTCTTCTCTTTGTTTCACTAGGCCTTCTTGGATAACCATTTTGTGCATGACTTTCATAGTTGTTTCTATTTCTACTATTTGCTCCGCAATTTAAATCTTTATGTCCAAAATTGTTACATGAATAACATAAACCAAAGAAGATAGTTGATACCTAGGATTTGAAGATCTTCTAAAAGGAGTTACTCTTCTAAATCCTTCTTCTTCTCGAGACATTTTTTGTTCTGATTGCTACTGAAACATCTGAATCTTCTAGGTGGTGGAACATCTCTGTGATAAAAACTCTTGTGTTGTCCCTTCTCAGGAGATCCTCTGAATGTCTTTGCATAGCTTCTTGATTTTGTTTATTGATTTGTAGTTTTGGAGCTTGAGCCTTTTCTGTTTGATTGTATCCTAGTCCGGAATTGTCATGATGTGGCCTTTGACTATTAATAATGTTATCCAAAATTTTAGAGCTATTCTGAATGTTTTTCTTTTGAGGGTCTTTTCTCAATGTGACAATATCTGCTTCCAAACCTCCAATGATCCTGTTTTTTTCTTCCAAAAATTATTTGAGTGCTTCTTCAATTCTTTTGTCTTCTTCAACTTGGATTTTTCATTTAGTGATCATCTGCTCTACTTATTCAGAGTTGTATTTTGAGTTTCCTCTTTTCTTTTTAGTTCTTCCTGTAGTGACTTGTTTTTCTTCTTTTCCCTTTTTATAACTTCTATGGCACTCAACAGTTCTTTTTTGTAGTCAACTTCTACCTCTTCATATTCTTCTTCGGTGCCTTATTCATCAGAATCTTCTACTACCATGAATAGAACCCTTTCTGTATCACTTTCACTGACTTCATCTTCGTCTGATGAGGTTCTGTCTTCTTTGGTCTAAAAGATTTTCTTGAAATATTTCTTTTTGGTTCTCTTTCCTTTGTATATTTTTTTTCTATTTGAATCATCTTCTTCATTCCTTTTCTTTTTCCGATGGGTACATTTGTTAGCGAAATGACCAATACCATCACAATTAAAAAAAATAAATGGAAGCTCAGTTCCGTTTTTCATCCTTTTGACAAAGTTGGCTACTTCTTCACTGTCGTCTGAGATGTCACTGCTGCTGCTATCTGACTTTTCCTTTTGCTTTCCCTTTTTCTTTAAATTCTTGGATGCTTTGAATGTTTCTTCTTTTGTAACCGAATTCTCCTGTTTTTTTCTCCTTTCATAGTCTGTGAATATTCCATGTAGCTCATCCATGCTTATTGAATCTAGATCTGTTCTTTCTTCTAGTGTTGAGATATTAGAATCAAATCTCATTGGAAGAGATCTTAGTACCTTTTGAACAATTATAGATTCATCAACTTCTTCTCCCAATCCTCTAATTGCATTCACTATTTCATCAACTCGTAAAAAGTAAGATGCAATATTTTCATCTTCCTTCATCTCTAACTGTTCAAATTGACCTATGTAAGTTTGAAGCTTTGTTGCCTTGACTTTTGTGTCTCCTTCATTAAAATTCAGAAGTTTGTCCCAAATCTCCTTTGCGGAGTTGAAATGCATAACATTTACATATACCGAATCAGCCAGACCATTTATGATAGCATTTTTGGCTTTCAAATTATTTATACTGAGTTTCCTTCCATTATCATTTGTTGGAGGAGTGACAAGTTCTTTATATCCATCTACTAGTGATTTCCAAACCTCAAAACCCTATGCTTGTACATATTTTTTCATCCTTCTTCTCTAGAATGCATAGTTTTGTCCATGAAACTGTGGTATTCCATTTTTATACATGTTGTTTCGCTCCATGATCTACCTTCAAGTGGTTAAATTGATTCCTGAAGGAACCTGCTCTGATTCTAATTGTTGGATTACTAAGAGGGGGGTGAATCAGTAATAGGTTTTTTTTATCCTTTTTAACCACAATATATAAGTGTTGTTTATATTTAAGATCAATTTACCAATATCATTCAACAAGTGCATAATAAATAAACCATGAACAATGAACAATCATACACATACACAATACACTAGTATTTTTAAGTGGAAACTCAATGCAGTAGAAAACCACATAATGCTTTTTCTTATATGTATTTAAGAAGTACATAAATTGGAAGAACCAACTTCCTTTTTTTCCATCTCCAACTGGAAGGAGGCTCCTACCCCCTATTTTCCAGGCTACAACCTGAGGGAAGCTCCAAATCCCCATTTTTTCTAGCTCCAACCAGATGGAGGCTACAACCCCCTATGTTCTTCGGCTACAACCACCTATCCTTGCTCCATCAAATTTTCTTGAAATGTAAGTGCCAAATGTGAATAACTTGTCATTGTTACTGCTAACCTCTGTTACTGTCATTGTTAACGTATGTCACTGTCACTGATCCAAATCTATCACTGACCTGATTCTTCTTCCAAAATTTCTTTTAGATCTGAGACATGTCTATACTACAACATGAGGGTATACACGCTTCTCTTAACTGCAACTCGCATATGTCTGCGACCTTCTTCACTGCAACTCGCGAATTACTAGTAAGTCTCTAACTTCACTATTTTTTCCTTTGTCAACTGTCACTGTTGAACCTGATAATGGAACTCATCACTGTAGTCTCAGATATGATCATATATTTCATATACCCTATGCAAAAAGTATATACCATGAACTAAAACAAAGAATGCCTCACTAACCAAGTTTCATACATAAAACATGAACCATTCATTAGATATAGGAAGCCCTTGCATCCATCATACAATAAACCCTTACTGTAATGCAGCCTCAAACTGTACCAATATATTCACTAAAATTATTCAACCAAGATGCCTCAAATATACTCAAAAATCAAAATATGTACTATAACAAACTATCTTATGGAGTGTGCCAACCATAGCAAGACAATACACTAGAAATATACCATTGTAGATCTGCCTCATACAACAAGTACCAACCAATCTACAAACCCTCAGGGGTACATGATTTATCTTCCATGACCAAACCCTAGGCCATTACCAATAACCAACTACAACAAGCATATAACATACATTTTAATTTCTATAGAAGGTTCTACTATACCAAATCACTCTCACACCTTCACGTAGTCACTTCTCATCCCTGCAACTTGTCACTGATGATAGATCGGATCTTGTTTTTCATCTTTGGCAACATATCCGCACTTTGTCTTCAGTAAACCCATGGATATATGTGCTTTGTCCCACTGTGGCCTATAGATGTCTGCTCCCTTCTAGTACTGCAAATTGCAGATGTATTTAGTAAAACCCTAGTTTACTACCCACAATCTCGACCCTTCGTACATGCAACTGTGTCGCTGCTTCATAATCATTTCTATAGATTTTTCAATGATACCTGCCCATAACAATTCACAAAATAGATATTCAATGTGCTTAAAATTAGGTTTTAATAGGATACCCTTGCTCTCTTATTTATAGTCTCCAAGTAGCTTCCTCCAGGGGCTATCTTCTAACTACTTTACCCAACTTCCTTCTTTTAGGGCTAACCCACTTCTAACCACTTTTTCCACTTACAACCACTTTATCTACAAATAGTAATCTCACCAATTCTAGTTGCAACTAATTTATTTTTAATTATTTTCTTTTTGCAACCACTCAACTCATGATTAACTCCTCGTTACAACCACTTTGACTAGTAAAATTATTCTAGGAGATTCTAAAATAAATTGACTTCTTTGACCTTCTAGGGGCTTCTAGATAACTCATGAGGGTTCTCCAAGTTCACTAAGCCATATCTCCTCAACTGTGAGGAACTACATGACATACCACATATCACCAGAAACAAACCGACATGTATTATCCATCTAGAATAATCTCATCTGAAAATTCACGGATCTTGATTACATTATTCCTCTACTAAACTTGGGTTCCTTAACCACACTGTTGGGGGCTACTAGAATTTTCTACCGGACTTGCTTCAAGGGTTGACATCAATCACAACCAACCCAATTAATCAACAATATTGTTGTGCATGAAATATATGCTTTTGATAAATTACATGTTGTTATGTGTATGTTTAGTTAGATGCATTCATGTTTTAGGATTATTGTTGTTAAATGTATGGCCATTTTTAGCATCATGCATTGTTTTTTAAATTAATGGTATGATAGATAATTATGGTTTTAGTAGTGGGGGACACTATAGAGTGGTATCATATCTTTAATTGGTTTTTATTAGTAGTTTCATGACCCAACTTGAGGGTTGGGTGCGATACACCACCTTTCTCCCCTACAACCTCCCTAGTATAGTGATAGAAGGAAACATCCCCTTCTACCCCATGAAATTCCCCATTCATTCTGAAAAAATAAATCATCCCTCCTCCTAGAGTCCACAAGGCACATGAGTGTGTGCACATATTCTATGTTTCATAAGTCGTAGCTTCGATACCTTTAGTTAAAAAAATCATCATCTGTCAATATCAATGCTTTCCTGCCATCATCAGGTAAGTTTACAATCTCGACATTTGTTGGTTCCTAGAAAACCATTGTCGTTTCACTCTCGTGTGTTATTTTTGGCACCAAAATTATGAGGTAGCCCATTCATGCCTCTTGTAGGTCCCTCCTTCTACCTTCTCACATATTCCATTATGACAAAGACATTCTAGAGGAAATGATGGCACATAACTACCCTTGGGACACTATCCACCATCGATTATTATTCCTCCCTCATGTTGATTTTCACCCTACCATAAAATATGATATCTTTGTGGTTAAAACCAAAGACTCCATTCCTCATGGGCACACATATTGGTTCAAAAATCAAATCCCCACCCCCGATGTTTTTAAAGAAGGAAACATGACCAACATTTCCCCAACTATCAAAGTGGAGATTTCCATCAAATTGGGCATCCCCAAATAAATTATCCTTGGATTTCCATGATCCCTGGAGGAATTCCTTACTTATAAGGATATGTTCTAGGAGTTTTGGGACATATTTGCTTGGTCATACCCCAAAATTATTAGTCTTGACCCTGCCATTGTTGAACACCTTGTCGATACATGGCCTAACATTGCACCTATTCATCACAAGGAACGACCTCTTCACCCATCCAAAGTGATGGACAACAAATAAAAAATTGATAAGATTCACAAAGTTTGTTTCATCTACCCCATCACATACTCTTCTAGGGTCTCCAACCCCATCCTTGTCAATAAAAAACAGGGAATCAATCATGTTTTCAAAGATTTTAGAGACTTGAACCAAGCTTGTCCCAGAGAAAACTTCCTGACTCCCTTCATTGATCAATTGATTGATGCATGTGCTAGGCATGAAGTCCTTTCCTTCATAGATGGATTCTCAAGATACAATCAAATCCAAATCGATGACATGGACAAATAAAAAATGACTTTCACTACACCGTGGGGTACTTTCACATATCGAGTCATGCCTTTTGGTCTAAAAAATAATAGTGCCACCTTCCAGTAGGCTATGAAATATGTCTTTCATGAAATTTACCAACTCATCCTATATTTACTTGTATGACCTAACGGCCTTATCCAAGAATAAATCCCAACATTTCGAATACCTTTGCACTATCTTCCAAAGATGTCAAAAGTACAAGATTCATTTGAAATCCCTCAAATGCATTTTTTTGTGTCACAGTCGATCGCTTGATCGGATTCAACAAATCCTAGCAATGAATCATGATTTACCCCCTCAAGGTCCAATAAATTAGTAAAATCCCTCCTCCCAAGAGTTTGTACCAACTAAAAATTCTATAAGGAAAGGCCAATATCTTGCACCACTTTGTCCCTGATTATGGCAGTTGCAAACATGGATTCTTGTGCCTCTTATGTCAAGACACACATTTTCAATGGTTTGATCTATTCAATATCCCAAAATGTTTCCTTGAGACCTATTGGCCCTTGGTTATGGAAGAAAGCGAAGATTAAGGAAGAAAGGTGAAATACGAACTGCGCGGATGGAACATTGACTGATATTGGGTCGAAGTGGTCAAAGAAGTAGAAAAGAAGGAGCGGAGTAAGGGAAATCTAGGTGTTGAACGAGAATATAGAGGATGATAGATCAACAAGGAAGATAGATCATGGAAAACTCAACAAGCGGAAGAAGACTTCAACGAGTGCTTTGGAGCACCTCACGGGAAAGAAGGAATGGCAGGCTGGCGAAGCCTTGAAAACGTAGGTCAAGTTGACCTAGGATTTTAGACCTAGGGTTTTGACACCTATATGTTTTCCATTGTAATGTATAAATAAAGGTCTAGAGGACCTGGGATGGGTTCGTTGATGGCTGTTCGATTGTTGTTGATTCTAAGTTTATCATTGTGGATTAAAACAATGAGTATTTTTGTGTAGAGAAGTATTATATCAAGAGAGAGTCTATGTTGTAAGATCTTCATCTGGGTGTGAAGATCAACCCTGCAGCTGGGTGCGCATGTAGGAGAGAAAGAGAGAGAGACCTGCAAGCTAAGTGCGCAGATAGAACTATATGTTTTCACATAATATCAAGAAACAAAGTTCTATGGACATAACCCTAGGGAGAGGGTGAACCACGTATATCTTGTTGTTATGTGTGATTGATGTTGTATTCTTTTGCTTTATGTTATTCAATTATTGCATCATTGTGTTAGATCTGAGACATAGCTCGCGCAGTAGGCCTAAAGGAGATAAAGAATAACTAGATCTCTGTGTGTTGTTCCTTTGAATCCACTTGCATTTCCTCTGGTTGTAGACACCTGTGTCCTGCAACCCCCTATCGCTACTTCATGTGAGACTACATCTGCTTCACAGGTGTTGCCGAAAGGGCCAGTAGTTAGGGCTTGTTGGTGTGTTGTTATAGTTGAACCCTAGGTCTGCCCCTGTGCCAACAAATGGTTTCTCTCTCGAGACCGAGATCTTCTTGAGGGAATGTCAAGGTGGTTTCCATTGAAGACAAAGATTCAAAAGTGGATAGAAGAACAAGAAAAGGACTTTGTTGAGGCTCATAATAAGAACCCTAATCTTAGCATAGAGGATTGGTTGGGAAGGTATATATTTTCTTTGGAGGAATTCATAAAGAGTTATACGAGTGGTTATCCAGACTAACAGATACCCAGTTTGAGATCAGATCTAGGCCACCTGTGGTTTGGACGTCGACGTTGATCACGAAGGTCAAGAGACTTAATAACGTCATGTCAAGAGTAGTAGACCACTAGTTTGATAGCACTATTGGAGGGTACATTACCAAGTTTTCTATTGAGAGAGTAGAGTCATATAGCCAAGCAGAGAGGTATTTCTTTAAAGGACCTAGAGGAAAATTTTTACACTTTTTGAAGTTGAAGATCAAGATTCTATTGCATGAGAAGAACATGTGCTATAGCAGGAAAACCCCACTACAGACTACACCAGGGTTCTAAAGTGAAGGCAGAGCTAACCGTCTAAAGTCTCCAACTTTTTATCAACTATCCCGACATTAACCCACAATCATACATAAAAGACAAAGTATAGGGATCTGATAGGTATACCTTAAACTCCACATCCGGTGTCGATCCCTTTGCGCTTGGTTGTTTCCCAACCGCAAGTCTCCTCCCAAGGATGACCTGAATTCACCACAAGAAAAACAAGAAACTACAAGCATGCATTCTATATATGGATTAGTGGGTTAGACATCATAACCAAGAAATGTAAACAAATCATAAAAATTTAAGATGTCATTTGGCGGGACAGATAAAGTACTTCTTTATATTAATCTCACAAAATTCGTTTACAACATGAGACCGACACTACTCCTCGAACTCGGTCCTGGGCTCCTCTTCACCATGCACCAACTGATTCCACATATTCTTCTTCTCTTCAGTTATCTCTAGGGGAATGACAAGGATTTTCAAAGGAGGAAGAAGGAATTCAGGATCAAACTCACAATGTGGTTGCAAAATATTGGGGCAAAGGGGGATTATTGAAATGGGCAGAGTTTCTATGCTCTCGTTAAATTGGTCCAGAAGAACATCCCTTATGGAGTCCATAGTTAAGCTCTTTTCAGAATCCTTAAAAAATGAAAATATTTCCGAGTGACATTGTCTTTGTCACAATCGTTAAAATGGTTTTGAATAGACGCCTTTTTGGTGCTAGTTTACCCCTTTTTTGAACCGACTAGACTACCTTCGAAAAAAGGTACCCCAGTATAGTCTTCTTTTACGCTTTTTTCAGACTCTAAAAATGAAAGACCACCGAGCTTACCTTCTCTGGGCTGGTTAAAATTACATCGAAGGACGTTATCATTGTGTCTTATTAATCACATTTTCATTCTTGCGTATTTGGCCTAATGCTGGCTCCATGTTGCTCTCGACAAAGTATAGGGATCCGATAGGCATACCTTAAACTCCACGTCCAGTGTCGATCCCTTTGCGCTTAGTTGCTTCTTGACTGCAGATATCCTCCCAAGGCCAACCTGCATTCACTAAAATACAAACAAGAAACTACAAGCATGCATTCTATATAAGGATTAGTGGGTTAGACATCATAACAAAAAATGTAAACAAATCATAAATATTTAAGACATCATTTGGCGGGACAGAAAAAGTATTTATTTATAATAATCTCACAAAAGTCATTTACAATATGAGACTAAAAACTGCTCCTCTAACTTGGTCCTAGGCTCCTCTTTACCATGCACCAACTGCTTCCATGTATTCTTCTCCTCTTCAGTTCTCTCTAGGGAAATGGCAAGGGTTTGCAATGGAGGAAGAAGGAATTATGGCTCAAACTCACAAAGTGGTTGCAAAATACTCGGGAAAAGGGGGAATACTGAATTGGGCAGAGTTTTTATACTCTCGTGCTTCTCCTTGGAATGGGGCCCCAACACCTTCTTTTATAGGCCAAAAGAGATAGTAACAGTTGGGGTGACTGGCTATGGGTGGTCAACTGATTAAGTAACGGCCTGGAAACTCGTATCCCTTTTCAATTTTCTTTTTTCGTGATTTTTTGTGAGTGTACGCAGGCTGTAGTGGTGCAGAAAGCGTGTGTACGTTGGAAGTAGTGGTGTAGGACGCGTACACCTTCAAAACAATGGTTTTTAGAAGAGTTGTTCAGTGATGTCTTGGCAAAGATAGCAAGTAAGATGGCTTGATGCTAGGTATGCATGTCTGGTGTAATTTAGGGTTATAAAAGATGCCCCCTAATGTGTGAGGTCAGAAGAGCATCTGATGGCCGAAATACATTACAAATATTCACCAATGTACGAAGCAAGTAAGCCCAGGGACCAGAGTTCAAGAGGTGCCATCTGCAAAATAAAAATTTGTCTCACTGAGGCGGGCATACCCATACTCGGGATGAAATAAAATCATGGTTGCCAACCAAATACACTACAGATCCATGTCATATAACTATATAAAGTGTAGCCACGAGAAGTACACAACGGATCTACATCTCAAAATCAAAAGATATACATGTATAGTATCCATCTTCAAGAATCCAATGATGCCTGATGGTTGGAGATGAGGTCTTCAACGCTCGAGAAACAACTTCAAAATATTCAAAAATCGGGTAAGAGTGTAATATCAGTGTACGAATTTACTACCCAGAGGTCTTTGACGGCTCATCGAGAACAGACAAGAGGATCTCGGTGATCAGGTAGAAAACTTCATTGATTTTGAGGAAGGACTTGATTGTTTTTTCGAGGTGGCCAGGCATGAGGAAAAGAGACAAACTGCAAAAGGGTCGACTCAAGTTTAGTAAAACTTCCCTTGTACAAAAACATGACAAAAGATGAGACTCAGGAAGCATGGCATTGACATAAGTTCATGATGCAGGAGGCAACACAAACTCTCCATATGTTTGGAAGGATAACCAAACGGAGGAGGACACAACTCTATGTAGCGAGGACAACTTCCTAAGGTCATATTGAATCCTAGAGCTTGACGAACAAACAAAAGGATGTGCTTTGTCCAAGGGCGACTCATTGTGCTGTCAACAAAAGAAAATACTTTTCTCTTCCTCTGTTTGGGGTATATTTGATTTTTTTGTCTTTTTGAATAATTTTTGGAAAGCTTGAAAAAGAATAAAATAATGCTACGTTACAGATGTGCCTTCAAATTTTAGTTTGGCGAGCGTGAAGGACAACAAGATCGCTCGAAAATCTTTTCATGTTTATAGAGTCTAAAAAGAGCTTAAATAAGACTCTAGGGGGATACAACTCACGTATGAAATTGGTTTAGGCAGAGCCCACTTCTAGGCTCAGACCAAGAGTCTCTTCGATAGTCAACTTGGAAAGTCTCCCAATAGGGAAGAAAACACAAACCACGGTGTAAGTCCTCTCACGGTATAGAAACCATAGTCATGGCTTCAAGGATAGCCTCATCTAAAGGAAATTCAAAATCTGAGAAATCACACAAACGAGGGTCGACAGTCTCAAAGGGTGAAGTAAACTGACCATACTCCATATGACGATGGAGGCTCTAGCCAGGACTGGCAGAGTCTATCAATGAAGAATCACAAGCACGAGGGTTTGAGGATATACAAACAATGAGATCATACTCAAAAGGAGACTCAAGATCACTTGGAACAAGAGGAGGAATCAAGGGATCCCATGCCCCCATTGGATAAACCAAAGGGTCAATTGTTGAGACCAAGTCTCGAGAAGGTAAACATGATTGTACAGGTTCCTTCTCAGAAGCAATTGAACACCGAGGATAATACGCCACATAATTAACTCGTGGTGGGGTAGAGTCTACATGAACACTAGAAACGTGTAAAGGGGTAGTCTGAAATAATGTGGAATTAGGATGGTGATTATCAGATGCCAGCTGGTGAATAGTGACAATGCTTCCATTATGAGGGAAATGCATCACCCGAAAAAGCGTAGACACCACAACATTCATAGAATATACATAAGCATGCCCGAGAAGAATATTAAAATATAATGGGCCTTGCACCACTATAACATCAACAAGGACAGTCTTCCCACCTAACGAGATAGGAAACTGAGGAAGAATCCCCAAATATTCACTAGGACGTCTGTCAAAATCCAACAGCTCATGCGAAGCAGACACAAGCTCGGGAGATTCCAAGACTTTCCAAACCGAGGAGGATAAAATACTTGCAAAGGCTCCTTCATCCACAATACATCGATAAATGTTTGTTGAATTAATTTCAGCCCTTATTTGAAAAGGTGTAGAAGAAGGAAGATGAGGCTCAACAAGATCAATCCAATCAAAGGAAACCATCCTAGGGTTTGGAGGGGGTGTGCTCGAAACGAGCAGAATGCCCCCTTGCTCTGAAAGTACTGAACTGGAAATGCTAAAAACATAGTCGATAGACACATCACTCCCCAAGAGAAGAGTGGGATTAGCCAAAGACTGCATCGTGTGACCACTTTCTCAACCAATGGTTGAATAGGCTGCGAGACTACATGGTCTAAAGGCACCTCACCCCCCAAAAGAGGAGTGGGATCAGCCGATGAATGCATCGACATGACCACTTTCTCAACCAATGGCTGAATAGACTGTGAGGAAACCTTAGAAGACTCATAATAAGAAGAGCTTGTAAATAGGGACCAAAATATTTGTACCTCTTGAATGCTAGGGCACAAATGAGTAAGGTGATCTCCCTTGCAAATCTTACAAGGGAACTTTGTCTTACATCGTATCCGTCTGGGTTTCTCAACAAATCAATTCCCCCAGCATGACTAGTAGTGGTTGGTTGCTGGTCTTCAACGTGACTTGTAGAGGTTGTCGACCTATCTCCAACATGACTCGCAGAGGTTGGTGATTTCTTCTTCCTATTCTTCCTCTTTCTACTTCGTTTAGACTTACGGTTACTAGTAAATGTACTTTCACCAGAGGCAGGAGAAGGAGGAGGAGAAGACTTTATTGATGAAGGAACATCAACATGGTTCCCATGACATAAATTTCTTAACTGAGAAGAGTCAAGAGCATTCGAGACATTTGGAATGGTACCCAACTAGACCGGTAGTCCCACATTCAACCTAGGAATGTACAAAGTGGCCATCAAAGGGACACCAATGTTTCCAAAGAAAGGAAAAGAACAATAATCCCCTTGCGAAGGGGTTCCTTGGTTGGTATCATCCAGAACTTTATCCATGAAGATCTTATGCATAGGTTCTCCCCTTACGGGATCGTTCAAGTTCATAAAAGTATCACACAATAACTCTGGTGAACCACTGTTATCAAAACAACACCTATAAAGAGGTGGCTCTACGTTTCTAAGCGGAAGACGGAAAATTCCTCACAACCAACAGAGTGGAAGGTCTACCACCCTAGGTCACAGACCCACAACCATGACTGACTAACTCACTATGGAAAACTAGGGAGCACAGAGCACACGCTAAAAATTCCTAAAAGAAAATCAAGTAAACAACTAACTAGTTGGAAGAACAGTTACACCAACCAACACTAGAAAAACTTATCGGTGCAAGTGAAACTTGAATATGTAATCACCCTCCGAGTATACTTTGCAAACTGTGGCTCGATGTCTACCCTAGGTACCACGGTATACCCCAGTAATCACTTGTGTAAGTCACTAAGATAAAGGAAACTAGGTTGCCAACGTGCGAACAGTCACTAGGTGGGTACAGTCGACAGTCGGGTGGACCGCAATGAGAAGGGCGTCAAGCCCAAAACCTATCAAGGGTATCAAAAGAAAGTGTCCCGAATACGATCGAGGACCTCAAACGGATTCGAGACCCACAAAGCTTCGTGGAAAATGCGATCAATGGAATGCCAAGATAAGCCCTCTATATGCATTCCCCACTACGCTTGGTCCGACTTTGGAGGGGTTATCTCCGCTACCTTTCCGCACGCGACCTCATGTTTAGCCCCTGTGTTAGAGGGGGTTCCCAGATAACTTTCACAGTTACTAGACTTTCAAGAACTCCCTAGTACAGACTCTTATGTTTGTTTTTGTAGCCTTGAAGAGTTTCCTCTCCAATCCTAAATCAAGGCCCTAACCCTAAACTAGTTGGTTGACCCTACAAACAGAAAAAATCTAGTTAATTTTAGATTAATCGTTCTTTTTACTGGCTTGATTTACTCAAAAGGGGTGCGGTAGTGCAACTAATGTTGTTAAGACTCTTGCAAAAAAATGAAAATGATAAGAACACTAGAAAAGAAGGATTATCTTTCTGATTTTTCTTTTGAAATGGTTTTAAGATGAGAAGAAAACACAACACTATGCTAATTTATTTTTCTTTTTCAAATAACAATGCAAAGCAAATGCCAAGAAAGAAAGAGATCTAACAAGCTAAGTTTTTATATATATATTTTCTTCTAATCAAAGCAGAAATACCAAAAGATTCTAAAAGAAACATATGAATTTTTTCTTAAAATTTCGAGCTAAAAATAAGTTTAAAAAGCTAGGAAACACAAGAAATATTTTTAAAAAACAATACAAGCAAACTGATGTCAAACCCAGGCTAAGGACTATAACAACAAAGACCAGGACTAGATCAAGAAAACCCCTGAGAAGTATGACTTCTAACGAGGAAGAGGATGAATGCCTCTTCTTTAAAAAAGATTTTCTCAACATAGGCACAGTACTGACACTTCAACAGCCTGCATATGTATGTGGGCTGTCCAAAGGAATGGCACGTATGTACATGCCCACTAAAGTCCACGTACACCTCTATAACTTCTCAAAAAATGAAAACCAATAGTCAAGCAAACCAGGCAGGGAGTACTGGTATTGAAGACCAGAATCCCTTAAAGACACAGAAACTTACAGAAACTTATAGAAACTCAAAAAAGGTAGTTAAACCAATTAAAGCACCCAAAAAGAATATCCCCAAAAAATCCTAGAGGTCTCCTGGGTATGGTTTCCAATTCTACTATAGCGGGAAAACCCCTCTACGAACTACACCAGGGTTCTAAAGTGCAGGCAGAGCTAACCGTCTAAAGTGTCCTACTTTTTATCAACTGTCCCAACATTACCTCACAATCATACATAAAATACAAAGTATAGGGATCCGGTAGGCATACCTTAAATTCTGCATCTGGTGTCGATCCCTTTGTGCTTGGTTGTTTCCTGACTACACATCTCCTCCCAAGGCTGACCTGCATTCACTAAAAGACAAACAAGAAACTACAAGAATGCATTATGTATATGGATTAGTGGGTTAAACATCATAACCAAGAAATGTAAACAAATCATAAATATTTAAGACGTCATTTGGTGGGACGGAAAAAATACTTATTTATATTAATCTCACAAAAGTCATTTACAACATGACATTGGCACTGCTCCTCAAACTTTTTCCTGGGATCCTCTTCACCATGCACCAACTGCTTCCACGTTTTCTTCTTCTCTTCAATTCTCTCTAGGGGAATGACAAGGATTTGCAAAGGAGGAAGAAGGAATTCCAGCTCAAACTCACAAAGTGGTTGCAAAATATTGGGGCAAAGGGGGAATACTGAATTGGGCAGAGTTTCTATACTCTTGTGCTTCTCCTTGGAATGGGCCCCCAACACCTTCTTTTATAGTCCAAAAGATATAGTAACGGTTGGGGTGATTGAGTATGGGAGGTTAATTGATTAAGTAACGGCCTGGAAACCCGTATCCCTTTTCAATTTTATTTTTTTCGCGATTTTTTGTGAGTGTACGTAGGTTGTAGTGGTGCAGCAAGCATGTGTACATGGGCAGTAGTGGTGTAGGGCGCATACACCTTCAAAAAAATGGTTTTTAGAAGAGATGTTCAGTGATGGCTTGGTAAAGATAGCAAGTAAGATGGCCTGATGTCAGGTATACATGTCTGGTGTAATTTAGGGTTATAACAACATATTGAAGATACAATAATTGGTCGAATTGAATAGATAATGTTCAAAAAATTATAGAGCGACAACGACACAGAGGTGGGACATATGTGCAGTGGGAGAATCTTCAGAGAGGTTCCTCTAGTAAACCTGATTGAGCAGATCCATGAACCCCTATCACAGGACGAAGGGTTCTACAGTGGAGAAGAAGAAGAGCTATTGAACGAGGAACAGTCAGGATTCACTGGAGCAGAGGAATAGAAGACTGGAGAACCTTGCCGAGAAGAGTCAGAGACTTCAAGAACTACGCTGACTATCGAATTAAGTACTATTACTCCTTCTGTTTTTTTAGAAGTGTTGAGTAACTAGAGTAGTCAGAGTTACCAGAGCACTCAGAGCACTGTTACCAGCAGTTTAGTACATACTCAGTCAAGAAACCTAGGGAGATCTATGGCATATGAAATGAGGCTACCTATCTTTAGAGGAGATGGATCTGAAGATCCTGATCAACACTAGTTCTTATGCGAGGCTGTATGGAGTATTAAGCAAGTCAATGATGAAGCAATTAAGAGATCTCAGTTTAGTACTACCTTGAGAGACTGCACACTGAGTTGGTATATGAAATTTTCTACAACGACTGCACAACCTAAATCGTTGAATACCATCAAAACTGCCTTGAGCACATAATTCAAGAAACCTAAGTCGGAGTCGCAGTGCATTAATGAACTGAAATGAATCAAGCAAAGAGTAGTTGAACCTGTTTGGGAGTTTGATTAGAGGTTTAAGACCTTGATAGGCCGGTTGAGTTTTCAGATTCCAAATGAGCAGAAGAAGGAATGGTTCATTGCTGCCCTCTTACCACACATCAGAGTTCCTCTGATGCAACAGAAGGTTTCTTCGCAGGATGAGGCATTGGAGATCGCCATGAAACTAGAATCATACCCTATGGGAGAATCCAGCTCAGGTATTAGTCAACTAACTAGCTTATCTCTGCAGGTCGAAGATATGAAGAAAGACAAGGGAAAAGATAAAAGAGACGCGATCTGGTGTATCAGATGCAAATCAAAAGGCCACGATAAGGAGTACTATCCCCTATTTCATGAGTACTTGGCCTCTGGGGCTTCGAACCCTTTGAAGCAGGTTACTCTACCTTGGTGCGAGGTATGTAGAAATAGACATTGCCCTGGTGAATGCAATTACATGAAAAAATGTGTCTAGACACCTACAAACCTTTACTGCACATTTTGTAAATCTGTGGGGCACGATGAGAAAGACTGTAGGTCTTATGACCTCTTTCACGAAAGATCAAGAGATACATATAGGATTCAAGGAGAAGTACAGCAGGAAGGAAATGCTACGCAGTTTAACTCTCAGGGAAGAGGAAAATTCAACCTTCATGGTGGATTCAGAGGAAGAGGATGAGGTGGAGGTATGGGTCGAGGTCGAGGTCAGATCATTTGTTATAACTATGCACAACCAGGACATTTGGCAAGGGAATTTCAGAACCCTTGTACCACTTGTAGCTACTGAAACTCATTTGAACATGTTATTGAAGATTGTCCAGCATTGTTAGCAAAGCTCCAAGAGAGACGAGGAGGAAACCAACAAGTACAATTAATATTAGCAGAACCTCATGGAGAGGATCCCATAGTCATTGGTATCACTAGAGGAGGCGTTGTTACAGGAGAAGACGGAGTGACCCCAGAAAAGACTACAGAATAATCAAGGGTCAGAAGAGCTATAGAGAAGACACAAGTGTTTGATCCGAGGGAAGAAAAACAAACATTTGAAGAGGCAAGAAAAGAATTTTGAAGAGATCAGGCTTCTTCATCAAAGACACAACCAAAAGTGAGATAATGTGGAATTCCTTTGGCTTTTGATCAGTCTGCATCATCTGGAGAAGGAAAAGAGGTAAGCAAGCTTATGGAATTCGTATGTACTTGCATTAATCTGATTAAGGCTGAAAGAGTTGTACAAGAACTACAAAATTTGATCAGACAATATGAGATAGGTAGGATAGATCCTCTTCTGAATAAATAAGTACATCAAGTATCCAGAAAGATAAGGACAAATAAGGAACTACACCTTAATTCTCAGATTGGAGATTATGACATAGATTATGTGGTCCTCGACTTAGGGTCAGAAGTCAATGTTATGACAAAGCAGACCTAGGCACTGATGAGAAAACCTAAGTTAATTTATTCCCCTATCAGGCTTAGGATGGATAATCAACAGGTAGTAAGCCCCTTTGGAAGACTGGAGCATGTCCTTGTGGACATCGACGGGGTAAGGACATTTATGGACTTCAAGGTGATTGATATAGTTAATGATAGTTGTCCTTATCCAACACTGTTAGGAATTGACTGGGCTTTCAACAATTCCACTGTTGTTGAATTAAAGAAAAGAAGAATGACATTTGAAGGTGATGGCCTTAGGGTCATTGCACCTCTGGATCCTGATGAAGGTCGTAGATGCACAGAACCCATCAGAGAAGAAGATTGTGCTTATGAACTAGAGAACATATATAAATTGACAGCAAGACAACAAGATTACATTAATCCTATAGAAGATGGGAACTTAAGCTGGCAAAGTGATAGCGCATGCTCATTAGATTCAGAAGAAGCACTAGAGAACTGGTAGAACAAAATGTATGAAGTTTATGTGAGAAGGTGTGCTAGATTGACCAGGGAAGTTCACTGGATTGGCACAAAAGTAAGAAATCTTCCCACATTTGATGGTTTAAATCATTTAGAAACATTCTTATCAGAATTTGAAGAAATTTTACCAGTACAACAACAACTGTTGGCACTGGATGAACCCTTAAAAGCAACGCTAGAAAGATGGTGGGGAACACATAAGAAGAACATCGGGGACTGAGTGCAATGTCGCACTTTGATGGCAATGCGCTTTTCAGAACAAGTCGAAGGGTGAAAAGTTCGATACACAGGTGAGAGTTGTCTGAAGGCCTGGAGAAACATCCCTCAAGAGAAGTGGGTGCATAAATTCATCAAGACTTTGGACACAACGCCTATTAATTGGTATCTTCAAGCAGAATTGTGCCTCACCACTTCATATTGGTACGGTATGACTCAGAACATTGTAACTACATTTTCATTTGAAAGTCAGTACCCTGTAAGTTTTAAACCTGTGAAGTAAAGCAATGCATATAGATTCTTAATAAAAAAAAATTTAATCAATGGATCATACACAAAGTACACAGAGATTTTATACCAGAAACCCTCAACCGGGAAAACCTTTCTTATATTCATTATCTCGAATTTCACCATTCACCATACAATATATATACAATGTTTTTAGGTATTCCATAGATACCAAAACCCTAATCCCTTAATCCAGGATTAATTTACAAAATCGCTAAAAATAGCAAAAACCGCCCAAAAATAAAATTTGGGGCGCTGCGCATAACAAGTGGGGGGCATACCTGCCCCCCCCCCTGGGACCCCCCTAGGAAAGTGCTCGGTGCACATGACACAGATAGCACTACTAGAGGGATTGTCAGACGCAGTTGTCATATCTGACGTGCTTACACACACATGCAAAGAATACAACACATACCCAACATTCTCCCACTTGTTGTTTTCTTTGCATCCAGGGGTCCAAGGGCCCCATACTTGCTAAATGATTTCATTGTCGACTGCGTTGATGTTCAAGATCAGGGTAAGGAATTTCACTACATTTGGGTCATTATTTTGTTGGGCATGGTGCTATGGAAACCACCACCAGGATTTACAATAGGTGCAGAGGGATCCCCCTCATTCTTTTCCCCTCGATTCCTGAGTCTCAAGCATTCAAATAATCTTGAGGTCTAGGAAATCATTGCCAAAGAATTTTGTCAATGGTTCACACTATTAATTGTGGATTTTCATGAGTTGGTCCACATCCTGACCCACCTCTTTGACATGTATGTTGATTTTATTGAATTTAAATGTGATTTCCATAACGTTTTCATATCTCCCTGCAAAGCCACACATAAGACGAAAGATGAGATCCCCTTTTGCATTACAGAAAGGGACATCATGGTGAGATTTGCAGAGTGGATAACTGACTACCAACCTCCCTTTTTGGAGGTTTAATACGAATTTGAAGTCAAAAATAAGAAATCCTAGGAACATAAGTGAGTTATAGTTGTTTCCTGGAACCAAGACCAGCCTGTCACGTGCAAGGAATGTAAGTCTCCCCTTTCATATGAACACATGTAGAGCGTTGGTGGGTCGGACACAAAATATGAAACTATCTGAAAGTGGAAGTGGTTGTCCAAAAATCAGATTCCATCCCTTATCTATATTGAATCTATCCCAGAGGGGGATTGACTACCCTCACCCCACACGACTCCTATCGATGAAAAGGTTCCACCGCCTTCATCTCAATCAAAGTTCTGGCATGGTTATGGAAAATTCTGACATATAACCACCCTGAAGAAAACTGATATCGACTCCCAAAAATAGAGCCGACAAATAGCCAAGATGATGAAGGAGCTTTATGTGCAATTGGCCAAGAAATAAGAGATCCAAAATGATATGGTGAGGAAGGTGGACATGCTGGGTCAACAACTTTATTTACCCTCACTTGTAGAATCATTTCCCCCAAAGCCCCAATCCAAATACGCCTTGATATCGAGCCACCAAAGAGTGTTGAGTTTCATCCTACTCGCCATGATACTCTCTGAGTCAGAAAGGATAGAAATCAACCTTTCCTAGGTCCCTACTACCGAGATACAGGGTTTCAACACTACTATGATTCACAAACTCGGAGAGAGGAATCAACATATAACCTAAGAGCATACCCAACTATGCATCCATCTTGACCAGGAAATATCTAGCCATGTCGAAACCAAATCCCAATTGCACCAAGAATCCATTGTGCGCTAATAAGTTGAGGCTGCTCGGAAAGACCTCCATGACTTGCATATTGTTGAGATTGTTACACATAGAAATACCAAGGGAAAGTATGAGGCCACTCTGGCCATCCACACCGAAGTTTGTACTGCCTTGGATGAAGCATATGTCAAAGTTTGTCATCCCACATAGGTCCAACCTCATATTCTAGAACCTTAAAAACTTCAAATTCTTACTGAGTAGATGTATCTCTTGGAATCTTAGAATACCGAAATCCGCGCACAGATTCAAGATTTAATTCCTAAGGAGACAAAAATTTAGAAAATTGTTGCAACAACATAAGCTTCCTTCCAAGATAGCTTGTAGAGGGTCAAGGATTTTTTAGGGGTGGTGGATCATAGCTTTTCCTTTTTTACTCATCTATAGACCCCCCTAGGATCAAAATCTCTCCATGATAGAGTTTGTGCAGCCGAGATTTAGGTTACACAACACAAGAGTAACTTAGCCTCACTACCTCCCGGTGAGCACGCAGCTGGGATCTCAACTATTGCATCAAAGACAAAGGACATCACTCCATCCCAAGCTTAGCAAAAAAAAATATCAAAGCTCATCACCTTTGCGGTCAATAATGCCTTAATATTTTAAACTTAGCTGACAGACATGCAGGTTGTTGTCGACCCCTTGATTGAGAAAATGAATGCAATGGACCTGGAAACTCATCAGGTCACAACAACTGTTGTCGATGTGTTTATTTATCTCAACTAGGAACTCCAAGGGACCCTCAATGAACCTGATCGTCAGTTCAAGGAGTTCATGCAGGAACTTAGGAACAGGGTTTCATTTGTCACAACAATGATTCCCTGAGGAAGTTGGATCAAGGAAAAGCCAAGTAATAATGGTGGGGGCATGTTGGAATCCAAAATTTTGGGTTAATATTGCGTGTGCACATAAACAAAGTTGTGCATGCCTATTCCAGTTTTGCACACACTCAAGCAGTTGCGTGAAAGAGTAAAATGTGATGCACTCGTCAGATCAAGTTTTGTCATTTCACATTGGTCTGATTTTTGTGATGCGCACCGGAAATAAAGAAGACACTACGTGCATGCCATAATCAAGAAAAATAATCTTTGGGAAATCTCCCTAGATGATTATTGCCAGCAGCACGAGGGAACATGGAGCAAAAAGAAGATGAGGTGGCAAGGTAGTTAAGCTTTCCCTGATTCAAGACAGGATAATTGGAATGCGGGAAAGTGATAGAAGCATGCAATATTGGAAGCTAGAGGAATGAGTGGGGAAGAACTAAAAGATACAGAGCGTCATAGCTAAGAAGCAGATAAAAGGGAGCAATTACAACAAAAAGAGAGTTATCCAGATAGATTGTGAACCTGTGAATTGTTGTTGTTATAGTATTATTGATGCTATTGAGATCACTCTGAGCTTATGATTTTTAATGTCTTTGATTGTAATTCTAAGTCTATTCCAATTGTTGAGTCCAAAGGAAGCACATGGCGCTATATAATGTAATATTGGGAAAGTGGATAAGAGAACAAGGCTCAGTTACTGTCAATGAATGAATTACTTAATGTATGTCTGTAAATGATTGAATGAGGATGATAATAAAGATGCAGTGATTCTAAACCTATGATGTGTCAATTATGTGTCTGATTGAATGTGTTTTTTCCAATATTTCTTGGCATTTGTTAAGTAAGTTGTATTGAATAATATGAATGAAATCCCTGGTGGATATCTATGTGATTAGTCCTTCATGACAAAAACAAGACCATATGGTCTCTATGATCCTCATGGCATATCAGGTGAGACCTTTCTCAGCCTTGGCTGAGGATTGATATGTCGATGCCTTGGGGTTTTTGTTGGTCAACTTTGAATGAAAATTAGGTATTTAACCCCCCCGTGTTAACAAAGACACGTGAACACATGAAATGACCTAACAAATGTATATCAAATAAATATTTTTCTTCTAGGAGGAAAAATCTTTGTTGTAGAACCCTATATCTTAAGATGTTTGTTATCATAGGATTTGTGCTTGTGCAAAGACCCACCACAAGTCCCTATTTATTGCACAACAATGGAAGATCCTACCACTGTCACCTTAATAAGAACTTCCCTCATTTTAGTGATGGAAGAGGTCGACCATAAGGGAGCCTTCCGTAGTGACCTCAAGGGATCAAAGTGTCAAGTATAGTAGCCAAGCCTACCACCCCCTATCTTGATCACCTAAATATTTGTATAGGTCAAGGTAGTACAAGAGATATGAAGTTGTTTGAGTACCTTCCTGAAAGAAGAACACTTTAAAACATATATATGATTATTTCCAAGTCCAAAAATGCAATTAATTTGCAATGGCTAGTGTAAATTTGCAGTAGTGAACAATGATATGACAACAACAACAATTAGTGTTAAAAAATGAAACAATTTACCATGAAAACTTAGCATACATCCACCAAAATAACATCCAGTTGTTTAATGCAATTTCCAAACAAGTTAAGCCACCTTTACAAGAGTGTATGCAACAAATAAAAGTAATCTAGATAGTTGTAGAAATGTTTTTATAACAACAATAGGTTATTGAACAAGTTTGCTAATGTTATTCTTAGTAAAGTTAGTAGAATGCCTAAGAGAGTTGAGAGAATGATTTTGTCAAACAATTCACCATGAGAATGCTTTAAAACTAGTGCCTTTTAAGGGTTATGGATTCTTATAACAACAAATGCAACTAATCTTGAAACTTGATCTAGTTGCAACCAAGAGGTAGGATTCAAACCCTAAGGTGCAAGCACATTTGGGCCTTATGATTTGAATTTTTAGGAGAAGTATTTCTAGGGTGCAAGCATATTTGGGCCCTAGAAACCTTTTCTCCCTTATTGTAGCTTCAACTATATCAAAATCAAAAGTCTAGGGCTAAAATATTAAAGTGATAACACTTTAGGTCTTTACGGTTCTAACCCTAGGAAGGATTCTTTCACAAATTTTGGACAAAATCACCTTGTGAGAAGAAGAAGCACTTATTTTCCTCTCTTAGGGTTTCAACAAGCAAGACATCTAGCATAAAATAACATATTTACCATGGAACATTAATAACACAAGAATTAATTGCAGAAAATTCACTTCATCCAATAAACCATGAGATAAAACCCTAATTGCAGAAATTTCCATCCAAAACCAACAAAACCATCCACAAGTTGACCTTCCAAGCATAACACATAAGAGGAGAAGAGCTAGTAATACTTAAAGGGTGAAAATTTTAGAAGTGTTCTCACAAATGGTGAGACGTTATGATCATAAAATGAGATGTGAGGGTGTCCTTTTTATATGAGGCCACCCTAATACAATTTGTCCACACAATTTGTCAACAACATAAAGTAAGTGGGGCCGCCCCCTGAATTTGCCTCTAACAATATGGTAAAATACGTAATAAAACCTTAAAAAAACGGTGATGCCATGTGCTAGAAGGGTGATGCCATGCTAGAAGAGGGTGACGTCATGCCTCGAAAGGAAAACATTGGGCCTCCAAAGGCTAAGTGTAATTCTATGAGGGTGAAGGAGTGTGAAGTGAGGTGTCTCCTCACCCAAAGCCATTTCAATCATCTCTGGTACCCATCCATCCATCAAAACCCTAGCCAAAAGATGACGTCAAGGGCTAGAAAGTGATGTCAAGGACATCCAAAGGAAATGCGCAAGGCTGAGAGGGATGCAACAACATATCTAAGTGACATTCAAAAAAATGTTATTGCAACATCCTCCATCCTATGTGCATAAAATCCCTGGCATAAACTACTCAATATTTGGGGCTTCCAACCCATATGTGTGGCATAATGACCATAATTGCTCAAACCAAGCCCATTTGTCCATCGTCCAAGGTCTCGAGAATGTGAGAGATATTGTCTGAGGGTGGTGAGTCACTGGATGACCCACTACTCTCCATCACATGTTCCAAAGTCCTACAATAAGGCACAACATACTGGGTACAAGCCTAATACGTCCTTCAAGAACCATGTCAGGGGCATCCAAAACAAGCCAAAGTATAAAACATGGTTAGCCAAAGTTCATAAGAAAAATTAGTCCTTAAATAATACAAAGTAAG
>ML833434.1:3276-20062 GCA_009831015.1 Picea engelmannii
AAATTGAATCCAACCTTGGACACCCAACCCTGGATAAAGCTTGCAAAATCAAATCACCCACATATGTCCACCTTGGAAAAAACTACTTCAAGAAGTGTGGGATGAGATTTCCAGGTTTCATGAGATAGAATGTAAAATTCTTGAAGTTCTGGAGACTTTGATCAATAATGACATGCCTAGTGAACCCCTTGAGCACCAAACAACGAGGATATTTCGAAAGTTGGGTTTGAAGTTGAACATTTGATCTTTGATTATCTTTTTGAAGAGTTTGTTTTTTAGCTCCTTTCTCGATAAAATTCAAAGGAAAAGCATTCTAGTAGAGAATAAGTGCACTTGATCCATAAACCTTGGAGCTGGTAGACTCCAATAGCTCCTCTAAATATACAATTGTTTTTTGTCAGTGGTGGCAGATATAGGAAAAGATAACAAGCAAACGGATCAATTTGTACATAAAAGGAATGTAATCGAATACAGTTGAATAGTTTTTATTAGCAAAACAATCGTTGAATATAGTATGTTCAATGTGATTGTGTTTCTCTATTCTCTTAAGCAAGAATGCTTTCAAAAAGATGTATTTTGATGCAATCAAAATTGTCACGAAGTAGAAATGAGTGGTCTCTTGGAAAACAATAACTTATTAAAAATGCTAGCAAATTTGATCTGGTTGGTATTAATTGATTTGAATAAGATTGAAGGAAGAATCATTCCAGGTTGCTTTATAGGATTTTGATTCAGTAAAGGATGCTGCTTCTGTCCAGCTTTCTACTTAAGTTGAGTGGGGCACACAGCAAAAGAAAATGTAAATAAATAACAGAGCCCTAGAAAGGTGAATACAATAACCAATTCCCCCATCTAAGCATTAAGTATATAATAAGTTCACGTTGAGGGAATCTATAATTGTAATTTGTAATGTAATTGTGGCCCACAAGTATATTGGTAATGTAATTATCACCAATAAGCAATGTTGTCAGACTCAGACTCTTTTAAGACTCTTTTTACCTATGACTCGGGAAGACTCAGCGTCTCTTTTCAGACTCAGCAAAAAGAAAAAATACTCAAAATATGGTAAATTTTGTGCACAAAAAATATACTAATTATGTTTCCAATCCATATAAGTTATAAAACCACAGTCTATGTAGAAATTCATAAGATCATCTCATAAAATATCATAACACAACATTTGACACTCCATATTTATATGCCAAATGAAAATAGTGAAATGAAAGATGATCCCATGGTCAAATTCACAAATATTACTCAATTCATCTACATAACTTACAGTCTCATAACATAATTAGAAAATCAAAAACGACAGTGTCTTCAGGTCCAATATCAAGTCTCATGCATGACTACGAGAACACCTAGAATAATCCCTCAAAGAGTGTTAGCACACTTTTCCACCCTCCAATCAGATCTGGCATAAAGTAAAATCAGTGATGGAAAGGGCTAATTCAAGGAGAGAAAGCCCCAAATCGTCACAAGCAATCCTCCTCTCCATTTGGGTTGGTGCGTGCCAACCTCAGGGGGGAGTCCCTAGGGTACTTTGCTGCTGTCTGGAAGTCTGATTTTCTGCAATTAATGACAAAAAACAGCAGCGAAATTGCTTCGGACAGCATGTAAACACACTGCCAAAGCATTGGGAAAAGAGAGTTTTATTATAGTAGTTTCCCAAAAGGGTCTGTACAGTTTGTGTGCCTGAAAGAGTTAAAAAGGGATTATTGGAGGAGAATTATGACATGCCTATTACTAAGGCATAAGCAGAAACAAAGATAAAACAAAATAGAGAGATCCAAATCAAGTATGCAAAGGCATGATGATAAGTACAATTGTCATTAAAAAAGGACAAAGCAGGAGAAACCCAGAATGCATAACAGAAATAGACGTAACAAAAGCATTTAAAAGTTGATTTCTGTTGTAACAATATATGGTATTGTTAATTTGTGGGAGAAAAGTTTAGGTATTGAATCTCACAATTTGTTTCTTGTATGTTCCTCTTGTTTATTGATAGCAATATATGCATATAGATTTTACCTTGACTTATTACATGGCTAGCAACTAGTACTTCAAGATATCAAAAATGCATACACAGCTGCAAGAGGAATTTGATTATCTACACGTAATCATTAGCAACTTTCTGAAATCAAAAGCGTATGCAAAATATTCCTATGATAGCTTTCATGAAGCAATAAGATTTGAAACAAGCATTCAATGCATGTTAAGAATTTGGAAAAGTTTTGGAACAAGAATATTAGGTAAACTCACCTCCAAAGCATTTATTCCACCAACCAAAAAGACAAAAAGTAAACTTTGATCACCCAGTCTTGGCTTTGCCTGAAAAGATAAACATCTTCCTTCACTATCTTTTGCAATATTTACAGGTTAATGGGCAAGACCAAACAGATACAGTTCCAAAAATAACAGAGCATGATGACTACCTGTCCAAGACCAAATCTACCAAATCCGCTTTTGAAAAGCCGCCCCATTGCAGAGGAATGATACTCTAATCCAGGTATATCACATTTTGCGAAGACCATGGATAAAATTTTCGAAATTAATCCCCTGTTTGTATATGAAGTAGCATTAGAAATTTCTTCTAAAGTTGATTGCCTGTCCTTAAATAGTAAGGCCCTTCTTGCATCCGATACTTTGTGGAGAACCTTGAAAACATTATCCATCCTGTCACGCAATTCCAGTTTAAGTTGCAATTCTCCATACTCTTGCTCCCTATCTCCTTCTGCTTCTTCGTCCTCCCAGCTGCCCCACTGATCATCAAAATCAATGGAACTATGATCTTCTACTTCAGGTGATTCCTTTGGTTGGGCTTCATTGAGATTCTTCAACTGTAAGTTTTGCCAGTGTGATTCTAATGCCCCCTCTAAACCATGGAGGAAACCAATGTTGACACCTGGAGAACATTCAAGAATTGCATCTACAATTGCTTCTTTCAAAGAATGTTCCTCTTCCCATGAGAATGGGCCTCCAGAGCCAGAACTTCTGAAACTTTCCCCAGCCAAGGAATACCCAACAATTGAAAGAATTATGGCATCTCTGATTGAAAGAAGACCAGGAGGTGGTTCATGACCCTTGCCTTGATTTTGGGTTCTCCATATAACACTTTTATTAATAAGGTCTTGTATTTGACTAGAGAGACTTTGGCTTGTATCTCCAGCACTCAACATCAATATTCTCTCCGCACTTGCAAAAGCCTCCCAACATGTACTCCATGGCTCACTTAGGGCCACTTCAGCAGCTTTTGCTAGTTGGATGATCCCTCTATTTCTCATGACACTTGCTGGGTTTGAGGCTAAGGCATTTATCAAGGAACACAATTCAGATGCTGTAACAGCACCGAGGCGAGTTCTTATACTAACTTTTTCTTGACGGAGTGCTTCTTGGAGCCATTTTTTTATAAGTAGTGTCCCATCTTTTGTTCGTCTGTCAAGTAACGCTTCTAAACAGTGCACATCGTTACAACTCCCAGAAGAAGCAAGTGATCCATACATTGGATCTAGCTGACTGCACCCTTTCTCTATAAGAAGATTTCTATTCTTTTCATCATGTGCACCTGGAGTGAGCAAAGAGAAAGTCCCCTTCCAACCTGACATAAATGCAGTCAGACCTTCATTAGAGAAATGGCCCCCATTGTTCATAGAATTGCCTGGCTTGAAAATGCTCTCTAGTGGAACTCTAAAATCAGTTGTAGGACGCCGCAAACAAGATGAGCTAACTGTGTTGGTTGCACCATTATCTGGTGACTGTGGAGAGAATATGCTTCTGTCCCTTCTAGGCAATGCTGAGAACATTCGATCAACAAGTGAATCACCATGACAGCATGGCGTCACAAGATCAAGAGAGCGGTCTATAAGTAGTAGGCCTGTAGATCGTTTTGTGCGCCCTCCCACATCATAAAGGCTCGACAAATCTGTCAAAACTTTTCCAATAGCTTGAGACAGTGGACCCAGAGTAAAAATCTCCATTTTAAGATCCATCTGCAAAGTTGTAGATACCAATCTTAATTGTAATGATAGCTGTTAAATTATTATTTCATAAGCACAGGGTAGTTATAAGAAAATTAAAGAGACGAGACATAATATTGTAATCTAACTCAAAGGGGCAGATCTGCTAAACTATTCAACATGAAATTGAGGAAATATCTTTTCAAACACATTGGTAGATTACAGACTGGTACAAAAATGAGTACAACCTGACCAGCAAGATGATGAAGAAAGTGTGCAATTAGAGTTGCTCCTGGTGGAATATCATCCCCATCAGAAGTCAATTCCATACTAATTGGTGGCAACCCTGGGCTCAAAGAATTGTGAAACTTGTCAGATAGGCGTGCTTCTGCAATGGCACTCTCTGATGGTAAAACAAAGACTTTGGGTGAAAGCGGACAAAAGACCATAGGAAAGTGCTTCACTGACACTTTTAAATGTTTCCAAGATTCTTCCTTAGTAATTGTAGAACTGAGACCATCTAAGCTCTTCCCAGCTAAATTGCCTTCAAGACCAGAGATTGTGCCTTCACTTGAAGTTGGCCACAGCCTATCCTCTTCCTTGACAGCAATGCTTTCCTGTAACAATGGATTTTGTACTGAGCTTTCAACGTCATCTGTTTCTGCAGATCTTTGGGCAAACTCAGACTTCAAAACAAGCTCTTGGTAATCCTGAAATAGCAAGGCTTCGTATTCTCGATAAGCATCAGGGCCCAAAGGTGCATCAACATGTGCTGAATGTGCATTCTGCAATCAGGTCAGACATATTGTGGGAGTGAATCAATATAAATTTTGTACATGAAATAGCCAATAATATTTGGTACAAAGTTCAAACCCATACAGCCTTTGCACTGAGAATATGTTCTTTCATCGTTATAGCCAGAAAGATTATAATACTGTAACATAATAATATTTACCTATCAAACTTGAAAGAGACAAAATGAAAAAATTACATCAGTATGCAAATCAGCAACACCTCTGAAGTCAGTCATAAGGCCTGTAAATAGAAATGCTAGGAGCATCCCACAACTTTAGTTCCAATAATAAAGGACGTAAAACTGCTCATTTCAAAAGCCATTCAATATTGTAGCAAATGAGAGTTTCCAAAGTAACAGACATTTGACAATAATGCCTATTCTTACTGTCCAAAAGTGGAATATCAGATCTGGGATTGGACACCACACTACTGTCATCTTCATACTGCATGAAAATCTCTTACAAAACATTAGACAGAAAAATGCCCAGTATTTCAAAGGAAATTGCAAGAGGGAAGGTTGATGGTAAAATACAGTAATACAAGACAAGTCCGTAATTATGATGTAGGCTGCAATGGAGAATGTTATCACAGGATTTGTACTTATGCAAAGCCCAACACAAGACCCCAAATCTTGCATAACTATGGAAGAGCCTACCACTGTCACCTTAGTAAGAACTTCCCTCGTTTTAGTGATGGAAGAGGTCCACCACAAGGGAGGCTTGCTTGGTGACCTCAAGGGATCAAAGTAGCAAGTATAGTAGCCAAGCCTACCTCCCCCTCTCTTGATCACCGAAATATTGGTCTAGGTCAAGGTAGTAAAAGAGGAATGAAGTTGTTTGAGTACCTGCCCGGAACAAAAACACTTTATAGCATACATATGATTATCTCCAAGTTCAAAAATGCAATTAATACCTCTTTAAGACACTAGACAAGATAAGTTGCAATGACTTATAAATTTGCAGCAGTAAACAATGATATGACAGCAGTAAATGATTTATAACAGCAGCAAGAACTAGTGCTCAGAAATGCAACAATTGACCATGAAAACTTAGCATACATCCACTAGAACATTATCCAATTGTTAAATGCAATTTCTGAATAAGTTAGGCCAACTTTGCAAGAGTTTATGCAGCAAATTATAGTGTTTTCAGATGGCTGTAACAAACTTTCACAACAGCAGCAAGAAATATAATGAGTTTGCCAATGTTAGTGTTGGTAGAGATAGTAGAGAGCTTGACAGAGTTGAGAGAATGAGTTTGTTAAACACCATGAGAATGCTTTAAAAACGGTGCCTTTTAAGGGTTATGGAGTCTTATAACAGAAAATGCAATTAAGCTTGAAACTTGATCTAGTTGCAACCAAGAGGTAGGATTCAAACCCTAAGGTGCAAGCACATTTGGGCCTTAGGCTTTGAATCTTGAGGAGAAAGATTTTTAGGGTGCAAGCACATTTGGGCCCTAGAAATCGTTCCTCCCTTTTTGTAGCTTCAACTAGGTCAAAATCAAAATTCTAGGGCTAAAATCCTAAAGTGCTAGAACTTTAGGGCTTTAGGGTTCTAACCCTAGCAAGGACTTTTCACAAATTTTGGACAAAATCACCTTGTGAGAGGAAGAAGCACTTATGTTCCTCTCTTAGAGTTTCATCAAGAAAGACGTCTAGCATAAAATAGAAAATTTACCATGAAACATTAATAGCATAAGAATAAATTGCAGAAAATTCACTTACTTCATCCAAGAAACCATGAGATAAAACCCTAATTGCAGAAATTCCCATCCAAAATCAGCAAAAACCATCCACAAGTGACTTTCCAAGCATAGTACATGAGAGAGAGATAGCCAATGACCCTTAGAGGATGAAAATTTCAAAAGTACTCTCACAAATGGTGAGAAGTTATGATGATAAAATGAAATGTGCGGGTAGCCATGTTATATGAGGCTACCTGATACAATTTGTCCACATAAATTGTCCACAGCATCATTTAAGTGGGGTCGACCCCCTTATTTTCCTCATAATGCCAAATTACAAAAACATATCACAAAACCCTAAAAAGGGTGACGTCATGCTCAAGAAGGGTGACATCAAGCTACGAGAGGGTGACGTCATGCCTCCAAAGGCAAACGTTGGGCCTCCAAAGGCCAAGTGGCATCCTCCAAGGGTGAAAGACTATGAAGTGAGGTGTCTCCTCACCCAATGCCATGCCAATCATCTCTGGTGCCCATCCATCCATCAAAACCCTAGCAAAGAAGATGACGTCAAGGACTAGGAGGTGATGTTTAGGGCCTCCAAAGGCCACATCCAAGGCTACGAAGGATGGAATCACGTCTCCAAGTGATGTCAAAACACCTGCTACTACAACGTCCTCCATCCTCTGTGCACAAAATCCCTAGGGTACTCTTCCCAGCCTGTGGGGCTTCTAGCCCATATGTGTGGCATAATGACCAGAGTTGTTCAAACCAAGCCCATCTGTCCATCGTCCAAGGTCCTAAGAATGTGAGAGCCACCATCTGAGGGTGTTGAGTCACTAGATAACCCACTACTCTCCATCACAAGTGCCAAAGTACTGCAATAAAGGCACAACGTCCTGAGTACAAGCCCAGGACGTCCCTCAAGAACCATGTCAAGGGCATCCAAAACAAGCCAAAGTATAAAACATGGTTAGCCAAAGTTCATGAGAAACATTAGTCCCTAAAACATGCAAAGTAAGTTGCAACTTAAGATATAAGCCACGTAAAATAATTCACCTCAGTATCCCCTTCAAGCATCACACCAACCCAGGACCCCATGTGAGTTACCAAGTTTAAGTATGGGAGGGTCTTCATCCTGTTAGAATATAATGGATGTGCTCGTTTAACCGTAGACAATATCACTATTGTCACCCAACCATAGGCCGAAGCCACCCCTGAGCACCCTAACCTTGACAGAGAATCATTCTAAAAGCAAACCCTAGGCTAGATAGCCAAACAAGATAGCGCACCTCTCTCCAAGGATAGCGCACCAAGCAAGAATAACAAAAACTGATCAGAAAGTCTAAACCTAGAGAAGACCGAGACTATAGACTGGCGGTAGCAGCTTCTCCAAAACTTGCGCACAAAATTGCCCAACTGCAGTGCACACAAGTGTGCTATTGCAGTTCTGAGAATGCCCGCCAGAATGAACACTGGCCTCCTGTATTTATACTAAAACTGGCAAACTGCCTGGGCCGACTTCTCATTCTGGGTGCCTATTTACTTAGTATAAAATATTTCCTTTAGCCGACTTCTTCTCTTGGAGGCTAATAACCTAATACAAATTATCCTCTTGAGCCAACTTGTCTTCTAGGGTTATTAGCCAACTAATTAGGGTTTCTTCTTGCTTCCCGGAATATTCTATTCTCGTCAGGTTTACACGTGGAGGTAAATACCTCCCGCAGCTACCATAATATCAACACTCCCTCCTAGCTAGGGAGGTATTTGAAGGTAATGGTCTTGAGCACAAACATACCATTCACCCGGTAGCATCAACATAGTCGTATAGACTATCGCATGACTAGGTACCATCATTACTATCAATGTCATCAGCTGCATCACCTCTCGAAACCATATTCCATCAGAGTAATCAGACATGATGCTGGATAAGTCACTCACTCCACAGAGTGACACGAGCTTTTCTTCTAATCTGGACATATGTCCTAGAAGAATAAATGTCCTGAACCATTTTCCGTCTGAGAAATCTCTATCCATCTAGCTGATAATCATTTCCAACACTACTGATAGTCTTCAAGGCAATCGAAACAATGTCATTCAATAGAACACAACTGTGTCTATCCATAGTAGTACACAACTACAATGCAGTGGTACACTGCCACACCAAGTAGCACACAGATACTTGATCAGTGACATATAGTCACAATTGGTGGAACACATCCACTACAGTAGTATACATATTACATCTATTGTCCGGAGACATACAGTCTACATAACAATCATATCATCAACCTGCACAGAAAACATTGTTATGATATAAACTAAATCATTTGGGCCATTCTTCCACTCACATCTTGTGAGATCTCAAAGAGCATCTACCCTTAGAAGGTAAAACATCAATGATGAGCTATCTGGACTATTCTTCTCAAGCAAGGAAGAATAATTGTCCCGATTTCTGAGCCTGGACCATTCCCTATCCGGGCCATTCCTCCAACACTAAACAAAGTGCAACCTGGAGAGAATGAGTTTGCCCTAGGGAATGCATGTCCATGATTGTTGAACCTGGACCATTCACCTATCTGGGCCATTCCTCTGGCACTAAACAAAGTGCAAACTGGAAAGAATGAATCTGCCATAGGGAATGACTGTCCGGACCATTTCCTAAGGAAATGACTATCCTGCACCAACCTCCAAAACGAACCATTCTTCGAAACTGGTCACAACTGTGAGCTTCGAAAGAATGATTGTCCAGCGAGGCGGACCAGTCTTCTTGACCACTACTGAGAGTGATCGTCAAGAAGAGAGACTGTCCTAGACCATTCCCCATGTTAACCACAAGGGGAATCGTTGTCTATGGTACATCAACAATCCATCGAACCATTTTCATTAGGAAAATGACCGCTCGATCTGGACCATTTTCTGAACTGGAAAATGCCTGTCCTTCAGAAATCTCAAACCACTTTCCGAACTGGAAAGGAACTGCTCATCCTAGACCATTTTTCGAACTTGAAAAATGATTGTTCATAAATCAATAACACATTAGTGCTCCCTCCCAACCTGGGAGTCATCTCTTCCTTTTTCAATAAAGAAGTCGTCTCCACGAGCTCCATCTTGAGTACGCAAACCCTTTCATTTTGGACAGAGGTTTTACCAAAATATCTGCTTATCTGCTCATCTGTGGAGATATATATTGGAGAACCACTTTCTCTTTTCTAGACTTCATCACGGATAGTGTAATGCTTGTACTTCGATCTTTCTGGAACACTGGTTTTCTGAATGCTTCATATAGCTCTGATCATTACAATATATCATAGTTGAATTCAGCTCTTTTGTTTCCTGCTAGCTCATAACAACGTGGCAGGGCTCAAACTGGAACATATCCATGTGGCTCTTTTTCTGTCATCATGAGAGTTTGTCATGGATTAGCAATCCATCATCCTGGACTTCTGAGTAACCATTCTAATACAATATCTTTGTTATAGAAAGCTTTTCACCACGCTTCTGTTGTGCATTGAAGGCTCTACACCAAGTTGTTTGAATCCATACAAGATCTTCTTCCATCTGCATACAAGGCTCTCTTTCTGGTATACCTCAAAGCCTTGAGGTTGCTCTACATGTAAATTCCAACCCATGGATATTGCGGATGATATACTAGCTCATGTAGAGGTATGTCTCGTTTACTGGAACAAGCAATCATCATAGTCTTCTCCCTCCATCTGGGAGAACCTCTAGTTCTGGATCTCGCAATGCTTACATTCATAAGTCTTCCATACACTGTTCTTCATCACAACTTTCAGTTCCTCTGCTTGATTGCTTTCATATCAGGCTGGTAGTCTTGTGATTCTTGATACAATGACTGGTTGTTCTGGATTTTACTTCTCTCTTGGAATCTTCATGTTCTTCCTCATGTTTTTCTTTAGCTCTTAGGTCCATGGAGTTTTCTATAGATTCCATGCCCTGAAGATTCCAACTTCTTTCTTTCATGATAGGATCATGGATGTGGATGGACAACCAGGGATACTTTAAGAAGACTTCTTCTAAAGTCAAACTGAACACGTGTTGTTTTTCATGGCTGCCACTATTGATGGGATCATGGATAGATACTTCATCATCTTCAAGGGATCATATTATTGAGGATTAGATCCCTCCTAATCCTTGCTTCATGCATGAATGCATGCTCTTCTTTTGGAAATATATAATCGGCTCCCTCCATCTAGGAGAGTCCACGCTTCCATCTGCATCCTTATTGCCTTCTACAAAGTGTCACAAATCTTTTTCCAATTTCCTCTTGATTGCTGACTTCTTTATGTTTTTACTTCTTCTAGGTTTCTTCAAGATTGATTCTGATTTCAGCTTATCTTGCAGTTGTTACTTATGCAATGACTTCCACATGAATTATTACTAGGGGTCGTTGATGTACTTCGTCTTTTCATGTGTATTGCCTGACTTGTAGTCATTGTGATAGTAATCCTTATCTTGTTGTTATTCGATAGGTATAGTTTCTCTTGAACATATTATCTTCTAGAAAATAGATATGCAAGATATGTACAGAAAACATAGTGTATACAAGAACTATGAAGCCTATTGTTACCTTGTCTTAGAAGAAGAAGTTTGTTTTGTCCTGCTTGGCTTTCTTTGAGGGTTCCCTTTCTTCGACAACTGATGCTTCGTGTGTTTCCTTCCTTTTCTTTAACTCAGGACAATGACTCTTGTAGTGACCATACTTTCGACAATTGAAGCATTGTATTCTTGACATATCTTTCTCTTGATTTGGTTTCTTTCTAGAGCCAAACTTCTTTTTATTCCTGAAATCATTGTATTCTTGACATATCTTTCTCTTGATTTGGTTTCTTTCTGGAGCCAAACATCTTTTTATTCCTGAAATGATTGAACTTTGCTCTGAAGGTTTGATCATCGTATTTCTTTTGAGGTTTCTCTTTTGCACTGATCCTTGATTCTTCTTGTGCACAGCAAGTCCAAAGTTCTTCAAATGTAGGATACTCCTTCCTTGTGTTCATGCTTGCGGCAAATGCATCCCATGTCTTAGGAAGACCATTGAGTACTATATTTACCAGTTCCTTCTTTGAGATGATCTCTTCAATAGCTTGTAGTTGATCTCTTAACTAAGAGATCCTCACAAAGTATGATGTTATGTTGTTATCATCATTCATCTTCATGTCACGGAGCTCATTCTTCAAACTCATTACTTGTCCAATGTTTCTGACTGAGAAGAGATTTGTTAGGGCATCGTACATCTTCTTAGACGAATCAAGATGAGAGATGTAGGGTATCAAGTGGTCTTTTATAGAATCCACTATGATACTCATGGCGTTGATGTCATTGTCTTTGAACTTCTCCAAAAACTGCAACGTTCTAAGGTTCCTTCTCTTTTCCTTCTTCAAACTCTGGTTCCACAAAATTTCCTTTCACGATATCCAACACTTAGTTCTTGGCAAGGATGAGATCAATCCTTGTCTTCCATGCTTTGAAGTTAGAAGCCCCTTCTAACTTGTTTTCCGACTTCATAGAGTAAGTCATGTTTGTTTTGACTTGGTCAGCCCTAGATTTGACCAAAAACTCAAACTTGACGTCTTAGCTTGCTAAGAGTACCAAGAGATGCGCTAGGCTAGGTGCCTTAATGAGAGGGTTAGGGTTTCTGCAACTACCCCTGCTAGTAACCCTAGCGGCAGTGCTTTAGTAACTACTCCTGCTAGAAACCCTAGCGGCAGTTCTTCAACGAGCTTAGTATCCTTATGGCTATGCTCCCTTCCAGTGGTTAGACTGAATGAAGGTGTGGGCCCATAACCTGTTAGAATATAATGGATGTGATCGTTTAACCGTAGACAATATCACTATGGTCACCCAACCATAGGCCGAAGCCACCCCCGAGCACCTTAACCTTGACAAAGAATCATTTCGGAAGCAAACCCTAGGCTAGATAGCGCACCTCTCTCCAAGGATAGCACACCAAGCAAGAATAACAAAAACTGATCAGAAAATCCAAACCCAGAGAAGACCGAGACTATAGACTGGCGGCAGCAGCTTCTCCAGAACTTGTGCACAAAACTGCCCAACTGCAGTGTGCACAAGTGTGCTACTGCAGTTCTGAGAATGACCGCCAGAATGAAGACTGGCCTCCTGTATTTATACTAAAACTAGCAAACTACCTGGGCCGACTTCTCATTCCGGGTGCCTATTTACTTAGTATATAATATTTCCTTTAGCCGACTTCTTCTCTTGGAGGCTAATAACCTAATACAAATTATCCTCTTGAGCTGACTTGTCTTCTAGGGTTATTAGCCAACTAATTAGGGTTTCTTCTTGCTTCCCGGAATATTCTATTCTCGTCAAGTTTACACATGGAGATAAATACCTCCCGTAGCTACCATAATATCAACACATCCAACCCTATTAGGTATGCCACCTAGACAGGAAATAAAATAACCCAGATAGAGGGATAGGTCCCGAGAGTGACAAGGGAAAGTAAAAACCCACCAAGAGTAAGTGTGAAAGTGATATGGTCCAGGCCTTACTTCATGGCTTATGGTTTTAATCCATCTCTATGAGCACCTTTGTGGAGGGTGCGCTTGCTCTTGAGTTACCCAATATTTGTGTGCCACCTTTTTCCAAACACCTTTTTTCCTTTTCCTAGTCCATGCTTTCATTTATTTTGCAAATTTGCAGGTCCCCTTTTATAGGGTTTCAAGCTTTAGCATTACTTTTTTGGGACCAGAGCAATGTTAAAATTGTAGCAAAGAAAGGTGTCTACCCATGCTTTTGAGTCCTAGAGTTTGAGGGGGACATTAAACACCCAAGTGTACTCTTTATTATTCTTGCCTAAGTTTAACTTAGGAAAGTATGATAAGTTATGTTTTAACTTGTCATTGACTTTATTTGCCTAAGTTTCTAAAGTTCACTTTAGAAACAACTTAAGTTGTCTCAACAGAAGATTAAGTCCCAACCGTTGATCTTGAGAAAAGCTAGATCTGATCTTAGCCATTCATTTAGAGGCTAGATCTAATCTCAGCCATCAATCTCTTTGGAGATCTAGGGTTAGGCCTAAGAGGGTAAATTCAAAACTATAAAGAGAGGGTGAGGGCACTAGTTATTCATATAATTGTATTGTGATCATCTCTGTGATTGAGAGAGAAAGGAGGGGGGCACAAGGGTTTCTTGTGAGCCAAATTTTCTGCAGAGATTTCTAAGGACAAGGCAGCAATTTTCTGAGAACAATGAGGGTTTGAAGAGGCTTAGCAGAGGGTTGATCAATTGTTTGAAGGAGCCAATTCATCTGTGGAGTGATTCCTTGATGAAGGAGAGTCTTGGGAGGCCATAGAGCACACCTAGGAGGGTTTCCTATTGGTTGTAAATTTCCAGATCTGATTTGTGAGTTGTAATTTGTATTATTGTTGTTGTAGATTGTCTAAAGAAGAGAATAATAAAGCCCTCCTTTGGTGGTATTCCCCGGAGTTGGGGTTTCCAGGGTACATCTTGTGTTCTTGTGTTGTTTGACTAATAATTTCCATTGTGCATGACTTTACTCAGCTAGTGTAATCATTGTATAGGTCAGAATTTTTATTTCTGCAGTAAGATTAAATTTTCTGGGAATAATCTATTGTGCTTGGTTATCATATTGTTGGGTTCAAAAAGTGTTACAGGAAAGCACTGAATGAGTAGAGCTCAAGTTGGACTGGCTTTTGATGGTTTTTCTTTGCTATGCTCACTTTCTTTTCTAGCATCATTTTCCTATTCTTTTATAGTAGTTATGAAACAACCTCTAGGCCTTCAACCCCTCTTCTCATGAGAGAATGAACCATAGCCGAAGTTTAGTATAATATGAGAGGATCTAGGATGGAAAGTGTTAAGTATGGTCGAGAGAGCAACATTACCCTTGGGAGGGCCCCCTAGTATAACCCCTTTTCCCTAGGCGGTGACAACATGGGACTAGGGCACAAAAGTTGACCACCAAGGTGAAACAAGGCAACTGACACAATTTCCCAAACTAGTAATCCATTATCCAACTTCAACCAAAAATCCCCATCTATATGCCCTGTTATCGCTCAGTTTGTAGTTTAGGTCAAGTAGCTGAAAGGTAAGGGTCAAACTGGCGTAACAGGAGCTTCCCCACCCACTGTCACCTCGATGGGGGGCTCTTTCTATTTAGGGTGGCTAAACCCAAGGGAGACATCCCTGGCAATCTGGGGTTTTGAAAGGAAAAGGCTCAAGAGATTGAGGCTCAAAGGATTAAGGTAGTTTTTCCCTTCACAGATTACCGCCAAGAAGATAGTCAAAATGAAGGTATTCCACAGAATAGGCACATGTTTGCGAGACAAGGCAACAATAAAACTAATGCATGCAAATAGTGGTTAGTACTTCATAGATTAATGACTGTCAACATTTAATATACATGAGCATAAATAGCAGTAATTATTGACGAAGTCAATGATTGCAATAATGACTGTGGCTCATAATACTACTTCTCAATAAATACAGAATGACATAGCATTCAATGTAAATAATTAATTCTTGAATTAACACAATGCATCAAATATCATTAAATGCTCATATAAGACAGGAGTGCTGCGTCAAGCTTATTAGAGGCGATGTCAGCCTTTCTTTAGGGTTAGTTTGGTAGACAAAGAGGTGAACGTTTTGTTATCTAGCCAATGAAAACTATCAATACATCAATGTCTATCAATTAGATGACTAAGCCACAACGTTTTATATCAAACAAAGGCTCAAACAAGGCATGACATCATCATCAATCTAGGGTTAGTTGGACGTTAGGGTTAGTTAGGGTTTCAAATTTAAGAGTTTTGAAAAAGTTGTTTTGGCACAATAGGCTCAACGTTGGAGAGATAGACTAGTGCCTTAGGGTATTATGGAGTCAGAAACAAGGGCAAGGTCTCGGGAAGATCTAAATCTAAAGACAAGAGAGTTAGGCTCTATGGTGCTGCAGTGGCAGGGCCCTAGAGTCAAAACCCTAAGGGGAGGAGGCTCATTCCGGTGTTGCTTAAGTAAGGCCTCATGCTCCTCCCTCTTTCTTTAAAAATCCTTGGCAAAACAGCTAGCTTCAAAACATAAATCTAAGGGTGAAAAGTGTTGCAAGAGCAAGGCCCTTCAAACCCTAAAAGTCAAAACCCTAGGTGTAGAATTAACTAGGCCTAGGACGTCTTCTTTCTTCAACTTATGTTCAAAAAAAATAACTCAGAAAAAGGGGAATTAGTGTAGCAACGGCTAGGCTATATCCTCCTTAATCAATGGCTAAAACAAGTTCTCAATCATGGGGACATATAGCAAGGACCTACTTGTGTGCTTGCTACCTAGGGTTTCAATGATTAAGCAAAATAATAACAATGCAACAATAAATGCAAGAGATTTAACCTACAACCATTCATTTAAGAAGTTTTGCATGAGAAATACACTTACAAATCATGAAGAGCTTATCAAACCCTAGTTGTAAACCTTCCAATGATAGAAAACACCATAAAAATGCCAAGAATGATCCTCCACAAGAGTTGCACCTCACTTCCAAGAGCAATAATACCAAGACAAAGACTAAAAAGATCTCTCACAAGAGAGTGAGTTGTGTTTTTGTGAAAATGAGAGGCAACGTCCTCTATTTATATCATCCTAATGACCTTTAATTAGAAAATAGGTCATTTAAAACAGCCGACAAGGCTGACTAACAATATTACACTGTTTTTTACATTAAATGCTAAAAATGTCACTATATGAGCACAAAAGGGAGATGTCAGGCCCCTCTGAGAGAGACGTTGGTCCTTTTTGGGCAAAATCAGCATCCAGGAAGCAGAACGTTGGCCCTTCTAGGGCTTCTCCAAGCTGCCACACGTGCCAAATGACCCCAACACACTGCCACACACTCCAAAAAACGTCCAGCTACCTCAAGTGACATCCTGTCCATCAGAAGCCATCGTCCCATCTGCAGTGGGTGATCCCCCCTAGGCCGGGCTCTGCCAAGGTGTCCTGGTGGGACATCCTTCTGTCTTCTTTGTGCAAAGGCTCATCACAACATTGTCCTGTCTCTGCCATCACAGCAACCATCTGATGGGCTCTTCAGCCCCATGGAGGTCCGAGCTAATCATATCCCCATGTGTACCGGTCCACTGGTACCTGTCCGTCGGGCATGGTCCTGCACATCAAAAACTACACCCTCCATGGGCTCATCAGTCATCGGGATCATAGCAATGTTAATCACATTTCATCATTAAATTTATCAAATACATGCATGAAATCCCTAACATATCATCTAAGAGCTCAAAGACATTACACATATCTACTATACAAAGCTGAAGAAACCGACAGAATAACCTATTGGGCTAATACCCACAA